>JAOWBG010071054.1:0-11478 GCA_028566255.1 Geranium maculatum
ACAGCTTGTAACGGCGCACATTTAGCTCTGTAACGGCGCACAACGTGCGCCGTTACTAATTGCAAAAACTGACAGTGCCACCACCATACTAAATTTGAAGGACTGTGAGATTATGTTAGATTGAGCTTATTGGGGCTCTGTATTAGTATATGCATGTTAAGATTTCATGTTACCTTAGAGTTATGTTGTGATTTCCATCTCTTTAGAGAACTAACTTTTAACTTTTAATCAATCTAATACAATATTGCAACTTAAAAAGTAGTTTACACTTCGTTGTAATCTAGTTCACAATTTATCAATAAATCATTCAAAATTTATTCACAACTTTTCAGCTGAACAAGTTTTCAACACATACTTAATCGTGTAACATACTATGTTAATTATTCCCAACAAAGTGTGAACAAGTTTGAACCAAAGCGAATAATTTGCATGCAATAACTCTCTATTTTGACATAACTTCAATCAAAAGTACTTATGGGAATATTTCTCTTGTCAAAAGTATTTATGGGAATAATTTCTCTTGCCTACATGAGGACGAGCCAAAAATAATTTCCGCCAGCCGGAAATACAAAACTCTCCATTACCATTCGTACACGAAACGGAGTGATTCAGGTTGGCTTAGCTTAGCAATTAGTGTCGTGCGCTCTATCAGAAAGACAAACAAAAAGACACCCTTCATTATAATGGATGATTGTTCATAAAAAAACAAAGTTATTTTGGCGCCTTTTGTCTTTCCCCATCCACAGGAAAGGTAAGCATTTCAGACATCTATATTATATTCTATTTTTTTGACAAAATAATGTGAATTCATTGGCCACTTAATAAACATCATATCAAGTTGAGTTTTAGATGAATGTAATCATATATAACTTGGTACCTATAAGTCCTTCAAGCACTTGTTTGACCCTTTGACCTTCTGCTGCCAACCACTGTCTGTATGCAATTGGTTATAAACCTTTGCATTATATTACACTGTTATAAACAAAGTTCTTATTTACAACAAACCATAGAAATCGTCGTCAATTGCTGATAAGATCAAGACCAACGATAAAGAAATTAATATCAAATCAATGAAATGGATACCTTGGAGTAGCGGGAATCTTGCAGACGGCAATATCTGACAGAGACAGATAGCATATGTAAATAACAATCCTTCTGTTTTCTTGCGCTCGCTAGTCTCTGTCGTTTACCAGAAGAATTCAATGTGCAGCAAATGGCTACTGTTTTTCCATACTTGCATACAAAAATGTGGACATCAATACTGTCATGCTCCACAAATCTTTTGCTCTATCACTTTGATAACTTTCTCAGATTCACACCTCAATCCCAATGACTTCATTGTTGCCTTGGTTTTGGCTCTTCTACCTGAAAACCAGCAAGAGGGTCAACGGTTCCTATTCATTTAACAGTAACAATAATAATAAGGAATCAAGAATCTTTAGAGTGATTCATCAATCAATGTGTAAACACATTAAGTATACTAAATGTCAATGGTCATTAGTTAGGAAGTCTCCCTTGTAAGTAAGCAATAGGATTCCAAGAGAATAGTCCATGTACTCAACCCACGTCACTGAAACTGAGTTCTAATAATAGGTATTTAATTAATCACAACTTATGTTACGGAAGAAACAATTTGGATTATGTGGGAGTAGTATAAAGGACCAGCTAGCAATTAGCTTTTCCTTGAACTGAACTTCCTCTACATTCCATGACAAGCATTGCCTCCTTCACCTCACAAATTACAGATATCAGAGAAAACAGTTGTTATAAACCATGCTTCTCATAACCAATTCCTTGGTGTCTCATTTGTTTCTCTGATCAATTCCGGTCTGTCAAAAAATAAGCTGACTCAAGTAAGTGCTGTGTACGTCTCTTTTGATCTTGTTCAGATCTTGAAAGCTATTTGCTTCTCTAGTTTTCTTTCCCACAGCTTTACCAAGATCCATTGGATAAATTTCTGCATAACTAGATCTTAATTTTATTTCAATCTACTGTTTGTGAAGATGATTTACGCACTATTGGTTACTTGTTCCGGTACAGCAAATCTCAAGACTAGACTACTAAACGAAACGGAACATAAATTTCTGTATAGACATGGAAGTAGAATATGATGATTGTACTAAAGATGGAACAGTGGATTACAAAGGAAAACCGGCCAGTAGGAAGGAGACCGGAACCTGGAAGGCGTGCCCCTATATCCTAGGTGAATGTTTCTATCACTATTCATCGTCTAGAATATGTTACTCAAATCAGGTGATGAAAAGAACAAGAACATGCTAAATGGCTTGATCTTTTACCAACAGGAAATGAATGTTGTGAAAGGTTGGCTTATTATGGGATGAGCTCCAACCTGGTTCTTTATTTCAAAAATCAACCCAACCAGCATAGCGCCACGGCTAGCAAGAATGTCAGTGACTGGTCCGGAACATGCTATATCACACCACTGTAGGAGCTTTTCTCGCGGATGCATATCTAGGAAGATATTGGACAATTGCATGCTTTTCAATCATCTATGTCATTGTAAGTATTTCTAAAATGGGAATGATTGTTTTTTGTTGAAATGTTCTGTTTTCTGAGGAAAGTAATGAAAATTTGATGCAGGGGATGACATTGCTGACAATGTCAGCATCAATTTCAGGACTAAAGCCAACTTGTTACGAAAAAGATGATTGTCATGCAACAGAAACTCAAAGTGCAGTGTGCTTTTTAGCTCTTTATCTGATAGCGTTAGGAACTGGAGGCATCAAACCTTGTGTGTCGTCATATGGAGCAGACCAGTTTGATGATGCTGATGATGTTGAGAAGAAACACAAGAGCTCCTTCTTCAACTGGTTCTACTTCTCCATCAATATTGGTGCTCTTGTTGCTGCCTCTGCTGGTATGGATCCAAGAAAATATGGGATGGGGTTGGGGCTTTGGAATTCCTGCTGTGGCCATGGCTATTGCTGTAGTGAGTTTCTTCTCCGGTACTCAACTGTATCGAAACCAGAAACCTGCAGGCAGCCCCCTGACTCGCCTATGTCAAGTTCTGGTCGCATCCTTGAGGAAGTACCATGTCAAAGCTCCATCTGACAAGTCTTTACTACATGAAACAGCAGATGAAGAATCTGTTATCAAAGGAAGTCGCAAGCTTGATCACACAAAAGATTTCAGGTTAGTGTTTCAGAATCAGAAGAAAAAAAAAACTAAATTCCATGTGATTTGATGATTTACAAATAACCCTTTACCCTTTTCAAACTGAACATCATTAACAAGTAACTATTTTTGTGATACAAAAATTGACAATAGCTGGTTTTAAGTTCCTTACTGATGTAATCTTCAGTTTCTTGGACAAGGCAGCAGTGGTAGAGACACCATTAGACCACTCCAAGGATTCAGTAAACCCATGGAGACTGCACTGTTACACAAGTTGAAGAGCTCAAAGCCATCATAAGATTGCTTCCCATATGGGCCACAGGCATCATCTTCTCCGCGGTCTATGGCCAAATGGGCACTCTATTTACATTGCAGGGAGCAACCATGGATGTTAAGATACACCCATCAAGCTTTGAGATTCCAGCAGCATCACTCTCCATATTCGACACCCTAAGTGTCCTTTTCTGGGTCCCAATCTATGACAGGATCATAGTCCCAATTGCAAGAAAATACACAGGACACAAAAATGGCCTAACTCAACTCCAGAGGATGGGCATTGGCCTCTTCATATCCATATTCGCCATGATATCCGCGGGAGTTCTGGAGGTGGTGAGGCTTGGGATAGTCAGAAGACACAACTACTATGACCGCCCCCAAATGACTATGTCAATATTTTGGCAGGTTCCACAGTACTTCCTCATCGGGTGTGCAGAGGTTTTCACATTCATCGGGCAGTTGGAGTTCTTCTACGAGCAAGCACCAGATGCCATGAGAAGCCTGTGTTCAGCTCTGTCGCTCAGGAACTACTTGAGCTCTCTGCTTGTTACTATTGTTACTGATATCAGTACCAAGAACAGGAAGCCAGGGTGGATTCCGGACAACCTCAACCTTGGGGCGCTCCAGAACTTCTTCTGGCTCTTGGCTGTGCTCAGTGTTCTCAACTTGGTAGTTTTCCTCTTTGTCTCCAAATGGTATACTTATAAGAAACCAGTTGGGACCATTCCAAAAAAGTGACCATCTACACATAATTGGGTGTTCGAAGATAAATATGATCGATTCACATCTGTGTACAATAGATAAATGCTCAACAAGACGGTAACATTATTGTGTGTTGGTAGTGTAATAATGCAAAAACAATTTATGGTGTTTTGAATGAAAGTAAAATACAATTGCAATGAACCTATATGAATATGAATTCACTGGCATACAGCAATCACTGGAACAGAAAAAAACATACCTTAAATGAGTGGAAACCTATGCAATATTGTTCATAAACTTGAGCTGAATCGGGAATACCAGAATATGAAGCAGCATAGCATGTTGGCCCCTGCAATGGCCATTTCAGGAGCGAAATAAGAAAACCGTAATTGACAGTTTTGTCTTCGCATTCTAGGTTTCTGAGGAAGAAACGGAAGACAACGGGGTGCCCACGAGACAGATCACAAATCTATTGTAAGACTAGAAAAAAACAAACCAATTTCAATATCGGTGATCTAATGTTTTGCACAA
Source organism: Geranium maculatum (assembly GCA_028566255.1). NCBI lineage: Eukaryota > Viridiplantae > Streptophyta > Magnoliopsida > Geraniales > Geraniaceae > Geranium > Geranium maculatum. Next base: position 4,645 of record JAOWBG010071054.1, read on the forward strand.
TCATAGAAGCAAATTGAATCCCAGAAACACTTCAAAATGTTCTTGGGGTAAATATTCATTTCATACAAGCTGCAACACTAAATGTAATGAAAACATAATCAAGCACATGTTATCGGCTGCCCATGACAGAGATATCTTCTACAAATCAAAATACTTGCAAGTCCCCAAACCCCTTAGAATTGATAAAAACATTAGTGTACAGTCTTTGTTGGTAAAACTACTCTGATTGTGAAGATGAACCTGCTGGTGCACTCTGTTGTGATGACCCTGCTGGTGCACTCTGTTGTGATGACTCTGCTGGAGCATTCTGTTGTGATGACCCTGCTTGTGCATTATGCTGATAATTTTGGGTCGGAGGGGGTGGAGCAGAGCGCTGATAATGTTGTTGGGTAGCTGCAGGGGGTGGCATATGCTGTTGATATTGTTGATTGGTCTGAGGGGGGGTCGGGGCATGATAATGCGGTGGATACTGCTGATAATGCGGTGGCGGTGGCGCCATATAACTGTATGGGGGGTACAACTCTTGCTGATATTGCCCATGAGATGGCCCAACATTTTTGTAAGGATAATGCTGACCTTGTTGCTGTTTCTCCAAAGCCGAACCTGAGTGTGCACTAGAAGTCCCATCTTGAGATTTAACAATAGCACCCATTCTCTGGGGATCCATAGAAGGGTAATAAGCCCTCTCCTGTGGAGGTGGTGGCGGAATGTTGAAGTAGTGCATTGCTTGATGTTGGTCCTGAGTGCCAGGCACTTGTTGGTTCTGCTGCTGAGATATGACCGCCCTTGGCAGTAGCCCACTGTGAGCCACAACTGCTTGCTGCCTCCCTTCATCTGTGTTTTCCGACTCTGGTTTAGGAGCCTGAGGTCTACCCCACATCAACTTCAACCGAAGACCCTTTATGACCAGTTTGTTGGAGAGCTCTTCGGCAGCCTTCTCAGCACCTTCCCTAGTTGTGTAACTTACAAAAGCACATGCTCTTTGGAGCACCATCCTTACGGATTCAATTTCACCATGGGCATAGAAATTATCTCGTAGATCCTGCTCAGTGACTCTTTCATCAAGTCCACCCACATAGAGGGTCCTAATGCTTTCATCCTCAGGAGGCTCCAGAGAGGGCATTTCACCAGCCTTGTTCAGTAGCTTCATTGCAACAGGATCATTCACTCTGCAGTAGTTTTTTGAGACATGTATCAAGTCAGCCAATTTACAAATTTCAATTTTCACACAATATTGGTTTCTGTCATGGAAGCCAGAAGCATAGCAACATTTTTTCTTCTTTTTTAGTGCACCATTGTGGCGGTCAAAAGGAAACTTCACAATTATCGAGCACAAACAAGCTAAAGGCTGGAAGATATCAAGCAACTATGTGATAGGCTACAGTTTAAAGTAGTACGCCCGCCTATGTAAAGTAAATATGATAGTAGTCATTAAGTATGTCACCAATCATATTCATAAAGTGGCACTGTGGAAGTGAGTATTTTTACTCTATGCTTTTACAGTATATCTGACGACACATGTCAAGATTGTATATTAAAGAACACCCACAGCACAGACCAAGTGTAGAACAATCATATATATCTGATATCTCCAACAGACTGGTGCATAATTGAAGTTCTACCAAGTATTGAAAAAAATTATTATACAAATGAACATGCATCACAGTCACAAAACCACATGGAGTCATGGACACAGAAGGAAAAATAGCATACCCATAGTAACGATCTTTGATATTTTGCTGCGACAGCTCCCCAGTGACTGGCATCTCATGCCTGTACGGGCACTCAGAACCTCTTGTGCACTCACCGCGAACAAAGAAACTGCAAACATGGGCTCGATTTCTTTTGTAATATGGTGTTGTTCTTTGAAGCTTCAAAATGGTGTCATTAGGGCGTGCTTTCCCATATGAAGATTCATAATCCATACCAGCTCTAGCCTAGACAGAGCAACAAATATAAACAATGGTAAATAAATGCAATACAGACTAAAATAGCCATCTGAAAAGGTCAATGGGGCAGAGAGCAACATACACCTAAACTCATTTACATGCATCCATTATTGTGAAAAGCTTTCAGACTCTGCCTTAAAACACAACACAAGTATTCATGGGCTTTTCTGAAAGAACTTCTATCGCGAGATCTAACAGAAACCTACAAATAGAATGATTTAATTGTTATTGAATGTCATGACAGCCAATAGTTAGGTGTAGTCAAATTATGATTTCATAATTAGCAAATGAGAAGTAGGAGAAATTAAAAAGGTCAGAAAAATAGTAGGGCCATAAAACTAAAGAAAAAACTTAAGTGGATCAAGGGTGAGTCTACTTAACAAGTATAACTCAAATCGGCAAAAAGAGAACTTTTCTTTTCTTTTGATCAACAATAATATATATATATATATAAACGAAAAGGAGGGCACGGGATGGACTCCCCAAAGCAAGTCTTTACGAAGCAAAGAAAATAGAAGCATGAGAACAAAGAAAAACGGCCAAAAGGCATGATTCATCAACACCCAATCCGAGAAGAGAACTACAAAGTTTTATGCTCAAATGGTGGTGGTGTTTTGCTACTGCGGGTGACTGCTTCCTTTGGAAAAGGGCCTTATGCTCCAAGTACGGTTTGATTAGAGCCTTTCCACTCTTTCATTGCATTTCCACTCTACTTCCCGAGTTATCCAACATATAGTGGAAATGTCCCACGGCGCTGGATTCTCGGGCATTTTTGGATCAGACAAGTTGAGATATAGATTGGAGTCAGGACATAAGATTTGATTCTAGGAGGACCGATGGCACTCCGCTCTGTGTATCCTTTCCCCCTTCTTGTACCTTCTTTTAGCATCACGGGACTTCGGGTGGGTGGGCCTTTGGGTTTTGCATACCTCTTTTAGGCTTGGAGCAACAGTGGCTAGAGCATGTGTTGTTGGACCTTTGTGGGTGTCCAGCCAGATATGTAAGCCGGATAATATTACTCTGGGATCGTGATCCCAAGTTCTCCTCCAGAAAGGATTTCGACATGTTGGCAGAACAAGTCTCAGAGACTCTTATTCCTTGGGATAAGACTATCAGGCAAGCCTCAGTCCCCCGAAGATTCGGTGTTTTGCGTGGCTTTCTGTGCATGAGTCGATTCCCAAGACCATGTTCTCGGAGGGTCTAGGTGTCCTTATCCCAATTGCCCAATGTTTGTGCTTTTTTTGTAGATCTCGATTCGAGGATTGCTCTCATCTACTTGCCACCTGCCCTTGGACCTGGCATCTATGGGGCCTCATTCTTGATCGGTGGGGTACTATTACGGCTTTGTCTATCGGGTGGCTGTCTTTTGCAAGTTTTGGGAATCTCTTTGTTCGGCTTGTTCGGCACGTCGGACTTGGCATAGGCTATGTTTTCTGACAATTGGGTTTTTCATGGTGTAGAGAGGACCTATGGGGAGGCATTCAAGAAATGCAGAACTTAGCTTTTGCTCTTGCATGATCAGATAGAGCGGTTAAGGAGAGCACTCCCTCCTTCGCTGGGTGAACCTACTCTCCTTAGATTTTGATTAGGCATTCTTTCTATCTTGGTTTTGTACCATAGTTTCTTGTTTTTTGGGACTTTGATTTGTTTTGGACTTTGTTTAGGGGCTCCAATCCTGGGATCCTCAACCAACCTTATGGTATTCATATTATTCCTTATTGTTGATATAAAAAAAAATTCATTGAATTTACCGTAGACAATTTTCAACCAACTATAAGAATAGGTGCCAAGCTTAAGTAATAATATACCTACTGGTATTAGATCCATAAAATGCAGGACTATCAAATATTTGGATAATGGCTCTCCTTAAATGAGGGAAGAAATAGAATGACTGCCTACGTGATAATGGCTACACCAGGCTGGTGTACAAACGGGAAAACTAAATGAACCAGCCTCAGTAATACAATTAATGCAGTGCAGGGCACTAAATAAAAGATAAAGCTTCAAAAGTTCAGCAAAAGAATAGTCTATGCAAGTTGATCATTTGAATGAGTTGATATAATGGCAATATAGCAAAACATACCCTGCGATCATGCTCTTCTGCAAAAAACTCTCTGTTGACATCGCTCTTTGGAATAGAATCGTTGGAATTAATGGAGAGAGCTGTATCTCTGACTTGAACGGGCAGCCCATACTCAAGATCCAGTAGGCAGACTTGACAAACATTTTTCAATTTACTGCAAGTTTGACAAACTTCCGTCTTCTTAAATCTCGCGTCACGACCAGGCCGCCACCTAAAAACAGTGAATGGCCGAGTACAAATCTTGCACTCCTTGTCATAATCTGCTTTTGTCTACAATTAAAAGTAAAGTAGGTTTAGAAATTCAATTATAACAACAAACCAAAAGGGGGGAAATAAAAGGCCAAATCACTTAACCATTTAACTGCAGATCACATTCAAAAAGAATTGCTATTTTGACAAAGCAAAAATAAATAAGCTCAACTGCTAAGAATGTGAAACTGAAAACACGATTAAATACCATGGGTTTAGTGAATGGAAAGGATAGACCCCAGCTTTACTAGAATGGTTACTCTTTATTGTCATTTGGTTAATTTTCACATAGATACCCAAAACCCTGACATGAAATGTGGCTCTTCACACCTTTAAGCTACCCACTTACTCATCTGACAATAGATACAACCTGCTGTGGTAAGCCTATCCTATAGCTGATTCTAACTAAAAATTTGTCATAGTAAAATTCACCATAGGTATTTATCAAGCAAAAACCATTCTCAATTTCATACACAAATGAAGAATCATCATCTGCATCAATGATACCTCAACTCTTAAACATTATTCCAATTCTATAAGATATCCATAACTTCATGTACATTAGCACGAATTCTCTCACACAAAACCTAACTCTTGGCACCTTTGGAAATCCAATCTTTCACCCCCCAGACTAGTGGGTCTGCAATACAGCAAAGAGAAATACTTGAAACGATCATAGAATCAAACAAGAACACAGTAGCGTACCATTCGAACATACGGGTTGTCGCCGAGGCAGGACTCGCAAATGATCGGAAAATCGGAGCGCTCCCATCCATCGGATTCGAGATCTCTGAGGAAGCGATGCGCCATCGCTGAGGATTGACAAGAAGGCGAGATTTAGCAGAGGACGAAGGTGGGGGAGAGAGGAGATTTATGGATATTCCCGTTTCCTTTCCGGTAGAGAGTGCGTTCTAGGGCTGTCTCGAGAAACGATACGAGTCTCGAGAAACGATACGAGACAGGTGGAAGTAGCAATGCTTGGTGGGTATAATCTTGTCGGTGAGGTGATCGCGTTTGTGGCAGTAAAGGAAATAAAAGGGGGAGGACTGAGACGGGGGCGGTGATTCGGACATCAAGCTTTTGGTGTTATAGGTCTGTTTTCCCTTGGTCTGGGTGTTAAGAGACCTCCGAGGGATCCAAGCCTCCCGAGTATCCAGTCCCGCAACAATTTAGTGAAGAATCTTGAGAGAAGTGCTTTCTCGATATTGTTTCGGTTGTACGAGTTTGAGTTATGTGTCTAAGGACTTTGGCTCATATCTACATCGGAATAGACCAGGTTGAGAGAGGTCACCTCCACCCAGCAGCTTGTTGGTGGTGGTTCACGTTGATCATTGAAGTCTTTGTGATGATATGTGGTGAGAGGTGTGGCTGTGTCTATTTTGTGGAGTCGTTGGGCGGTTTGGAAAATTATGTTTTGGGTTCGGGCGGTGAGTGTTACCATCTTACTAATGTTCTATTTAGATTGCTTATATAGATCAGGTTATAAGATGTCAATTTATTTTGGTCATCTTTACTTTTTATAAGCTCTGGCTTGGAGGAATGTATGTGTTATGATTCATATTCTATCTCTGTTGTACTCATTGCTACCACGCTAAGATTCGAACCTCAGACATGAGTTCAAAGAGCGAATTTTTATTTATACCCTAAACCACTGAGGTTAACTCATGGTGATTCTCATTTTATTAAACAATGTTAAATTTTCATTAATTATTTTTTATTATTTATGGTTAGAATAAGATACTCCTCAAAATTCTTTAAATTTTCAAAATATGTGTCGGTCTCTTTTCTCTTTTTCGCCTATCTCATTCGTTCATATCTTCGAGAACCCTCTGAAGCGATATGGTTGGTCATTCGAATTTTGTATTCATTCTAAAATATCCATTCAATTTCTTCTTAATCTTTTTATTTGGTGCAACTGATTTTTTTCTCTCCAAAACAGCTGTCGGTGGCAAAGACTTGAAATAGTGAATAAAAACACATGTGAAGTGCATTGAGGAACCGAAGAAGAAGTTGGGAGATATGGATTAACGAGAACTTTGTGCTTCATTTGGGTCAATGTCTACATTCACAAATATTTTCCTTTGGGTGAATTGTCAAATAGGTATGATCAAATAATTGCTTTTAGGGTTAATTACACTTTACTCTTATTATAATCACCGATTTTACATTTCATTACAACTATTATAAAAAGTTTGATTTGAGATTATTTAATTTTTTAACATTGAAGTTCCGGTCAGCAGCAGAGACAAAATGTCGAACACAATGTTGTTGCAATCGGTTCGACAACTTGTCTTTAAACAATAATAAGCAAATCAGCAGGAAAGTAAATAGCGCACAATATGTTTACCCAGTTCGGTGACTCCACACCTACATCTGGGGGCCCTCGGCCAGTGGAAAGGTTTTTCACTATTAGTTAGTCAAAAGTACAACTTCAAGCCCGACTAGCTATCACACAAGCTATCGTCCTAAGCTACTCAAGATCTCACCGTGATCCACCTCGACCAGGGACTCCCCCTGTCGATGAGCTCCACTCAATTCCACCCTTCGAGCAAA
>JAOWBG010072162.1:0-11452 GCA_028566255.1 Geranium maculatum
TCATGTTCACTTTTCAGGTGAGATTTACAATGTCAACATCAATATTCTTTGTGGGTTTCAGGTGAGATTCACAACAACAAAATATAAATAACACATCACATTTTTATCATTAACAAAATAAGAAATTACCGTTTTACAAAAGTGTCATATTATATAACACATTTTTACAATTTTCCTCGTAGCAATGTCTAAAATTATATCGAGACATGATCAAGAACAACACACATTCAGAAGAAAAAAAATGTGGAAAATCACATAATGGGTATGTCTTATTGGGACCAAGTCTATTATTATATGTTGTTGGGACATCTTTGCCATGAACCTAACAATAGAAACTTGAAAGTATTCATGAAGAATAGATTGGATATCGACACTCGTTGGGACAAAATGTTTGACAAAACAATACATGAATATTGTCTAGCTGAAGTTTCCAAGATTGAAGATGAATACTTAATGAATGATGATGACTTAAGACAAAAATCTTCTACGATTCGACATCAATGTTAAAGTAACACATGAAAAATGTAAATTTGTTCATCAGTTAAATAGTAACATTATGAACCTCTACCTATCACTTTAAACTTTTAAGTAAATTGAGTTTCTGATAATAAAAAACAAAGGGCATGTGTTGAATTGGAATGAAGGCTTCAACAAGTTAGTCAAATACAAAAGGAGCCAACAAAATTGAAGATTGTCCTAACATGTAGATGACTGATCAAGTATTCAAGTGGCACAACATCTTAACCGAAAATACTTGAATCATGCCCAAAATATGTGCAAGTTCTAGAACGTAAAAGTTTCTAGAAAAAAACTACCAGTCGGTTAACAGTTGAATGCTCTGCCACTGAGTTACTGAGGAACAACGGGAGGTTGCACAACCGACCTCATAAGTAGGCATTACTCGTTCAATCGGTCAAACTTTTGAACTCGAGTCATGTTGACCCGTGTTCAATTGGTAAAATTATAGAATTTGTTCAAAAACAATAAACCCAATACAAAATGATTTTATAAATTTAAAAGTAGATCAAAACAAAATGTACAGGAATTGCAAACGACACTTCTTTTTTTATCAGCAAATCAGGAAAACTCTCTGTTCTTGACCGATATTCGGGGAATCGTGTTATCGGTCTTTTAACCCCTGTCAGCGCCTCACGTATGTTAACGTGAGCTCCCTACCACTTGACCCAAGTAAATAAATACGAGAATACGGTGTAATATACATACAGAAGATGGGAAGGGTGATGAAGACGGAGAGTCGGAGAATGTTTCCGAAGACTAGATTGGTGATCGGAGCGTAGAGGGTGGTGGCGCCACAGACCACGGCGGTGAGGACAATCTGCGCCGCCAGAACACCGCACACCTTGCGTTTAACGCCCCGCCGGACGACCTGCTTCTCGCCTTCCACGACCTCCTTCATTTTTGTACAAAAGAACCAATAATTTGGTCATGTAAATAGAAAACAAAAGTGTCACAGGAGATGACCTAGTCATGATCATGAACTGGACTGGGTGTTGACTGTGTCTTTTAATATTATTCATCATTTTAGTTCGCTGACATGCATGAATGTAGAGATCGCCGCGACATGTGGGTCTTCTCAACAACTCTCAACAACTCTATTTTCTATTCTATAATATGATGACAAAGTCAGGGCATAAAAATGAATGTTTATTAATGCTGCTGTTTTCGTTTGGAACTCAACTAATAGTTACCATCGGTGGGCTTTTCAATATTAGCGTTACAGTTGTGAAGCTTTCCTTCAGTTCACAGTCCCACATCGCTTGCATATGACTCGTCTCACTCTGCTGTTTATATAAGCTTGGCTCTGCTGTAGCTGCTGTCCCTTTGGGGACATCCGATAAAATTGGAACGACACAAATTGAGAAATGGTCTAAATTTTTTTTATACCTGAAAAACCCCTCGATCCCCACGCCGAATTACCATATTACCCTCAAACCACTATAAAAATCAGAGTCGATGCCCAGTTTGAAGGCTTTTATATATGAACCAGTGTTCTAAATTCAGGCTAGACACTCTTATTACACTGCTATTTTATATAATCATATGGTTTAAGTCGGTTAGGCTGTTTTAAGAAGAAACAAACAGTACAATTCAAAAATATTAATAAAATAATTTGTACTATGTATTTTTACTATTTTAAGAAATATGAACATAATAAACGATAGTACATTAAAAATAAGTAAATAAAATAAGCGGGGAATATATATATATATACCGGATTAATTCTGGAGGTCTCTTGTTCAGCAATTTTCATCTTGCATTTCCCAGAAGTAAGTGTTGCATGTATATAATTTTTCCCATTCATCACAGTAGTCTGTACTTCTTGACAATATTGTTTGCAAATTTAGCTTGTGGCTGTAATTTACTATCATAATCAGTGATTAGTATTGTTTTTTTTCTGTGGGAACTGCAAAATGTGAAGGCTGAGTTCGATGCTACAATCAATGTGATTGATTTTCAGAGAGCAGGGTGTTAGTTTTAGTGAATTTATATACTAATTAAAAAAGAATATTCTAACATTCTTTTGTTCCTTTAAATGATTAGATCGACCGATTTTATTTAACATAATATCACTTTGTAACGATGCTATATTTGAGTCAAGTGAACTAGAACAATATGTTTATTATTATTCCGTGTAAACAAAAATCATACAGTGAAATGTATTTTAGGTACATGACCTTAAACAAAGTAATTTCAACACCTAATATGATTGAGGGTATACAAATATTCATAGTATTGATTGACTGGAAAAACCACGAGATTCTACTTCAAAACCCATTAATTTTCAATATATATTACAATCAATTACAAATTTATCACCTAAACAATTAGTTTTTTAAACCATCTCTATTTCAGAAAAATAAGAAGAAAGTAAAAGATAATAAAACATTACTAAAGAAAATCAAGTTAAGAAATTACTTGTTTGCATATATCTTTGCCGATCATTACCCTTTGATTATTTTTTAAAAAAAATTATTCACAAAGGCACTTGTGTATTTTATAAAATTTAAAACTATATAATTATCACTTAATCGTGAAGTATGAACCATGTTTTAATTTTAACTGAGATAATGAACATTTGAATTATCTAATTATCACGTGATTATGAACAATGCTTTTCATGTAAACTTTAACTGACATATGAGAGAATAAATAATTAAAAACAATAATTTATTTTTTATTATGAAAAGTAATAATTGAAAATCAAGAATAATGTAGTTTTAAAAAAACTACATCAGCCATATCTACTAAACAAATCCTATGGATTGATTTATTTCTTATATTTTTTATTAATTAAAAAACTAAAAATTCCACACACACAAAAAGAAGTTATATATAGCTTCATTGTCCATTTTTATACGCTTATAAACCTATAGATCTTATCATTTATATTTTCTTTTTAATCACAAAATAAATAAATAAAATTTATTTAATTATCACATGATTATGAACAATGTTTTTCATGTTAATTTGCAAAGAATAAATAGTTGAATTATGTAAATATCACATAATTATGAATCATATTTTTCATGTTCACTTTAACTAACAACTAAGTGATAACAATAGAAAGTGATGATTTTTATATTATTAAAAGTGATAACTGAAAATCAAGAATAATATACTTTTTTTTAAAATCTATCCCTATATTTTTCTATGCTTAGCCGATAGATCTTATCATTTATAGTCTTTTAAATCACAAAATAAATAAAATTTAATTATTTAATTATTATGTGATTAATGAACAATGTTTTTCATGATAACTTTATCTTTTAGTGTAAAAATTATTTAATTATTACGTGTTTGTGAATAATGATTTTCATGTTAACTTTAACTGACATGACAGAGAATAAACAATTGAAACTGATGATTTGTTTTTTTCTAAAAACATGTAAGTGTCTTTTTTTCTGCGCTTATAAAGTCTATAGATCTTATCATTTATAATCTTTTTTTAATCACAAAATAATCTTATTATGATTGATTTCTTATATATATATATTATCATTTATATTTTCTTTTGAATCATAAAATAAATAAATACAATTTAAAATTATCTAATTATCACGTTATCATGAAAAATATTTTTCATGATAACTTTATCTGACAACGAAAAGAATAAACATTTGAATTATTTAATTATCACGTGTGAATGAATAATGATTTTCATGTTAACTTTAACTGCAAAAAATAAACAATTAAAAGTAATGATTTTCATGTTAACTTTCACTATCCCTATTTTTATGCGTAGATCTTATCATTTATTCTATTTTTTAATTTTAGTCACAAAATAAATAAAATTATCACGTGATCATGAACAATGTTATAACTTTAACTAACCCAACGTAGAGAATAAACTGTTGAATTATCTGATTATCACAGGATCGTGAATAATCAAGGTAAGGTAGTTTTTTACTACATCAACCCTGTCTGCTCATAAAACTCCTCCACCGTGTTAACTTTAACTGACAACACAGTTAATATAATTATCACACCATCATAAACAATGTTTTCGGTTAACTTTAACTAATAATGCAGAGAATAAGCAGTTGAATTATCTAATTAATCTTAACTTTAACTGATAGTGCAGAGAATAAACGGTTATAAGTGAATAGTGATGATTTATTTTTCATTATTAAAAATCATAGTTGAAATTTCTTTGTTAAAACTACGTGAACCCTATATACTCGTAAAACTCTCTCCCCCTGTTATGAATTAAAACCTCTGCAAAAAAATAAATTCAGTTATATATAGTTTGTGTCCCTTTCTCTACGCTTATATAGCATATAGATCCTATTATATATGTTTTATACTGTTTTTCTTTATCACAAAACAAATAAATAATGTCTTATTATATTGGTTTCTTTTGGCGTCAGTGAAGGGACACATGCAACAACAATTCTCGTCCAGCCCAATCTGCTCAGCAAAAGCCAACCCGCCCATGGCCCATCGGTGTCATCGTCTCTATATTTATTGTATTTGAGCCTTTCACCATAAATGGTCGCCTCTCTCTCTCTCTCTCTCTACTTGTTTCTTCAGGTTATCAAATTTCAGGCAATACCCACATTCTGGTTTTTTCCTTTAGAGTCATTTTCAGGTGAGATTTACAGTGTCAACGTCAATATTCTTTGTGGGCTTCTTGTGGATCTGTGATTGGTTTGGACCCTTGTGAAATGGGTCTTCATGCAATGCCCCCTCCTCTTTAGGGTTGGGTCTCAAATCCCAGAACTTGCATGTCATTGATGTTGTGTGTTTTGTGCATTTGGATCTCAAGTGTAGATTACTGTAAAGATGAGCTGATTTGTGTATGGTTTTAAATTATTTGTGTTTCTTTATTGTATCAGATTTGTTCAAATATTTGTTCTTGTGCCACATGCAAGGACCCATGTGAGTCAAGACTATTAAATTATAATACTATCACTGAACTGCCCTAAAATTTTGGCCATTATCAGTCCAATGTGTGTTCTGACATTATTAGCTTTAATCCCAGAACTTACATGTTGGTTTTGTGCCTTGTAGATCATTTATATGTGCAGTACTGTAAGAGAAACTGATTTTTCTGGTGATTTTTTGGTATGGGTTCCCTGACATTGTATCAGATTTGCTGAACTGAGGGTCTAATGTTTGGATCCTTGGAGTTGTCTGTGCTTGTGCCACATGCAAAGCCACATCAAGCTTGCATGTGAGGCAGACTCTTAGATTATAATACTATAACTGAAGAACCCTAAAAAGACAATAAAAAATTTTTTATTATTATTTTGATGGAAAAATCCATTCAATTGAGGATCTGATAGGGAAGGTTGAATTCAGAGTTCAATTTCACTTGATGAAAAGTAAGATTTAACTTTAGGACTTAAATAGTTTTTTCCCCTCAGTTTGGGATATGAATCTTAAAATAATAATCTGAATTTACCTCCTATCCAAGGCCTAATGACTTCTGTATTATACAGTGGAAAAAATAGACTGTTCTGGTGTTTATTAGATGTTGATCTACGGGTTTGATTTATCCCAAGGTTGGCACCAACCCAATTAATGAATTCATTTCCTAAATCAGAACAAGAATTATCTCCTTAGATAAGTTTTGCTGTTTATACTGTTATTACTCACATATGAGTAATTCTTTTTTTCCGCTAGTTTATGTCCTTACTCTTCACCTGTTTTGTTATACAGCAAGTAGTTAAGAATGGCACAGGTTTTGGCACCCTGTAGTCAACTGCGGATGAATGTTACAAGAAGCTCACCCAATGCAAGCTCTTTATTACCAAAGATGCAGAGTCCCCTGTTGCTGAAACAGAATAAGAAAACAGTTAGATCATCTCATAAATTTAGAGTGCTCGCCTTGAAGTCTGATAATAGCACGGTTAACAGGGTAGAGCAGCTCCTAAATCTGGATGTTGCTCCCTACACCGACAAGATCATTGCTGAATATATTTGGTAAAATCTTACTCACTTGTAAGCAGCTTTTTTCTGTAAAATTTCACAAGTAATGACTTAATTTGATGATAAGTCTTTTAGTCATATCAGTTGCCAAAACCACTATCTCATATATTTTTTGCTGAGAAGCAGTTTCATTTTTATTTGATTACAGTGATACTTTCTCATAATACATTTCCGTTCTGAAACAGGATTGGGGGGACTGGGATTGACATGCGAAGCAAGTCGAGGGTACAGTTGTATTTATTATATGACCTGCTTGGGAATCTCCAAGAGTTTTAGTTTTACCATTTTTGACTTAATAAGTTATTTGAAATTTCAGACAATCTCAAAGCCTATCGAACATCCATCTGAGCTTCCTAAGTGGAATTTTGATGGATCAAGTACTGGACAAGCACCTGGAGAAGATAGTGAAGTTATTCTATAGTAAGATCATGAGAATATATCATTTCTCAGTATTTCTCTTTGTCATGACACCATGACGATCTTCATTTGACTTTTTATGCAGCCCTCAAGCTATTTTCAAGGATCCTTTCCGTGGGGGTAATAATATTTTGGTGAGTGTTGTATCAGTATGTGGACTGGCCAAATAGTGATGTATTGCAGTGAGGACTGAAAATGGTTTCTACAAGATTGTTTGTGTTGGTCACGATTGAAGTTAATGCTGATATAGAACACACCCAAAAGAGAACGATTTCTTGACTTGATTTTAATTGGATTTATTAGGTGATTTGTGATGCCTACACACCTGCTGGCGAGCCCATCCCTACAAACAAACGTTACAAGGCAGCTGAAGTTTTCAGTAACCAGAAGGTCATTGATGAAGTACCATGGTAAAGTTTCTTTTGATCCTCTTATCATAAAAGTTATCTTCTTGTATATGATTATTGTAAATTGAGAACATCTTTCCTGTATATGCTGAAAATTGTCTGCTAATGAAATCTAAATTCAGCATTATATATTTACTAGTTTTTCTATATCAATCAAATTAGGTATGGGATAGAGCAAGAGTACACCTTACTTCAACAAAATGTCAAATGGCCTTTGGGTTGGCCTATTGGTGGCTATCCTGGTCCTCAGGTAGATAATCAGCTTGTGATTATGTCATCAAATAATGGAACCTATAAGCCTCTTCTTTTTGTGGCATGAATTTATGATGCGTGTTAAACTATATTGCAGGGTCCTTACTACTGTGGTGCTGGGGCTGATAAGTCATTTGGACGTGATATATCAGATGCTCATTACAAGGCTTGCTTATATGCCGGGATAAACATTAGTGGAACCAACGGGGAGGTCATGCCTGGACAGGTTTGGATGTATGATCATTTATAGTGAACTTACTAATACCATGCTTGTTTTATTGATTATGTATTTACTTTTGCAACTTTATGCAGTGGGAGTATCAAGTAGGTCCGAGTGTCGGAATTGAAGCTGGAGATCATATCTGGTGTTCAAGATACATTCTTGAGGTATGCACAGAAACCACTCTGAACAAACATTAACATTCACAAAAAACTTCCATTGCGAAATGTTTATATTGATATTATATGTGCTGAATCCTGACAGCGAATCACTGAACAAGCTGGAGTTGTTCTCTCCCTTGACCCAAAACCAATTGAGGTAAACAAATTTATAATCATTACATTTCTTCATACTTGTGTATTCACAATGACTAAATGAGTAATTCTTCTTTTGGATAGGGTGATTGGAATGGTGCTGGTTGCCATACCAATTTCAGGTACCTATATACACCTTTACTATAGCTAACCAATACACTGTATATGTAGAAGATTTATTTAACTTGTATTTTCGTCTTACAGCACAAAGAGCATGAGAGAGGATGGGGGCTATGAAAAAATCAAGAAAGCAATTCACAATCTTTCTCTTCGCCACAAAGAGCATATTAGTGCATATGGAGAAGGAAATGAGAGAAGATTAACCGGAAAGCACGAAACAGCCAGCATTGACTCATTTTCTTGGGTATGCACATAAGTTATCCCATGATCTCAAATGGAGCGAAAGAGAGATCAAACATATATTGATTATGTTATTTATTGAACTCTTTATTGCAGGGAGTGGCAAATCGGGGCTGCTCAATCCGTGTGGGGCGTGAAACTGAGCAGCAAGGCAAAGGTATTTTTCTTGACTCTACTCAATTACTACTGTTTTATTAATGCTTGTATGAGGAGGAAAATTAGAAAAGGCATTTAAAAACTTATATTGTAATGCCATGGTAAACTTCAGGATCCTTGTATAGCAAAGATAATTCCATCAGGATGTTGTTGAAAAAGATGAATATCCTTTTCAACTTTATAGCGTGCAATCTACTCCTTCAGTTGTAAAATAATTGTCCCATTTGCAAAAGAAAACGTTCAAATTTTAGTGTTTTACCCTTTACCTCAGGCGCTCCATGAGGTCTCTGCTCAAGTTGTTTTAGCTAACTGATGAATGGATCTCATTGGAAAATCATGCTTAGTTGACTAACTAAAAAGAAAGTGGACACTATTTGGGGCATCCTTTTTAGGGACTAGAATACTTGTTTTGAGACAGACAAAATATAATAAAGGATTCATGTTGAAGCTGAAGGTTGAAACTTTGCACAACCACTTGTGAGAACAGGCCTATTTTTCAATGGACAGGGAAAGAAAATACTAGATGCATTAGTTTCTTACTATCTAAAACAATACTTTTTCTTTGTAATTTTTGATACTCCTCCATATATTGTCAGCATTTTTTATTGATGATTTCACGAGGCTGTTTTTCTTTAATATAATTCAATCTCAATTCATAGCTTTTGCTGTGTAGATTTGTTTATGCAATGTTGCTTGTCATCTACTCTTTATTTTCTTCTCTTGATGTTGCTTTCCTGTTGCACTAGGTTACTTGGAGGACCGTCGTCCATCTTCAAATATGGATCCCTACATTGTGACATCATTACTCGCAGAAACAACTTTGTTATGGGAGCCAGAGAAGGCCTAAGCTTGTTATGGTTGAAGATCATGCTATGGATCAAAACACGACTTGGGATTCGTTGGCCTGAATGGAGTTTCTTTCTTCTTACTTTCCACTTTGTTCTAGATCCTGTAGGGAAGAACCCTTTATAAATAACAGTATGCAAATATAGTATCGAGTCATGCCCTGATTGGAAAGCTCCGGTTCTCTTGGAAGAGGTGCCGCGAGTCAGTATGCATCATTTGTGTTTCTTTGATGTCTGTTCCGCTACATATTCGGGACATCCCTTTATTTGCAACTTCATGAGTGAGTTCAAACTGAAAGAACAATAAGATTTTGGGAAAAGTTCACTTACCTCCCTCGTACTTTACACGATTTTCACTTAACTCCCTCGCAAAATAAAGTCGTTCTGTGGAGTTCCCGTAGTTTACTAACATTTCACTTAGGTCTGCTTCGCCAACAGCCACGAGCCACCACCATCCTCTTCTATACTCATCCATAAATCAATAACCATTGCCACCATCAACAAGAGTAACCCACGACATCAAATCATAAATCGAACCCAAATCTATAACCGACACCCTCACACAATCGAACCCACATCCCATTACACGCACCTCCGACCCAGATTCATCTCACCGCTGGCACATCGATTTGCGTCACCACACCACCACGTGTCCTCCTCCAGGAACAGGGTGGTCCCGCCTTGGTTCAGTGCGTCCCACATCACAAAATTGTGACCAAGCTCGAAGATAAGGAAGTTGCACGGCACGATTGAGGTGAGCAGTTGAAGGACACGCCGATCTCGGTGCGTGACTACTGCGGGACGGTCGCGGTCGTCGCGTACCGGAGGATTACCGCGCGCCGGGCGAGAGAGTCGGGCTCGCGATCTCCATCTCTGCCGTTGGAGCGTGGGTTGTAGAATCGAGAGGTTTGATTTGGGGAATGAATAATTAACACTTTTCTTTTTAATCTTCAAGTTTTAATCGCTCAATTTATTTCTCTCTATTTTTTTCTCTCATATTTTACTCTATGTTTATAATCAACACTTTTCTTTTTAATTAATTAATTACTTAAGAGGCTTTTCTTTATAATTAATTAATTACTTAATAGGATAATAAAGAATCAGTAGCTTAAAGAGAGAGAAAATCAGAAATGGAGAAAGTGGAGTGAATGACAAATTTTTGAAAATTTAATGTTTAGTTGATGGCATTTGGACTTTTTAACCAGAAACTGATACTGTAAGACCTAAGTGAAACTTTCGTAAACTACGGGGACTGCACAGAACGATTTTATTTTACAGGAGAGTTAAGAGAAAATCGTATAAAATACGAGAGAGTTAAGTGAAAATCGTATAAAATACGAGAGAGGTAAGTGAACTTTTCTCATATTTTAATATTACATCGTTTTCCCTAACTACCCTTAAATCCACCCCACCCAAATACTGTGCTGAGCCTCGAATTCTGGTCTGAAGCTAGGGAGCGAGCAGTGTCAACCACTAGGTCACGCTCACACTAATACCTCTCTCTATGTATATATTTTGAGTTAGATTTTGCAAAATAGGTATTCCCTATACTCGAATGGGTCAAGAAATAGTTACAGAATAAAATTGGGGCATGTAATGATACTGCAAAATGTTTATTATTAATACCAAAACGTCCATTTTGTAAGAGTTAAAATTCATAAAATTATTGGTTAAAACATAATGCTGGTGCTGGTTCCCTAACAAAAATCACAACCTCAAAGTAGAAAACTAAGGTTGTATATAAAAATCACAATGTTAGAAAGAAAAAAACATTGTACATATATAATATATGATTTGCATCATTCACAATTTTCGTATGATTGTGTTGGGCTATTGTTCTATGTATAAAAAAAGAGATGAACAGTGATGTTTACACAAGTTTAAGTAGAAAACTAAAAAATGACTAATACATGGTATTGATGATATAAATGCAAAAAAATGGCTACAAAGCTATTCCAGAAAGAGGAAATATACACAGAATTTTACCATTTTCACATTCTTAGTACTTTGCTTACACTACTAGAGAGC
>JAOWBG010073272.1:0-11440 GCA_028566255.1 Geranium maculatum
AATATACTAATATTGCATTTATGGACCTTGAATCATGGAGCATAAAACATGGAGCTTAAACCATGGAGCAAATCATGAAGCAAATCATGGAGCATAAAACATGGAGCTTAAACCATGGAGCAAATCATGAAGCAAATCATGGAGCAAATTACGACAAGTGACTCATATGATTTTAGCTATAAATAGGAGCTCATTTCATTATAAACATCATCAATTTTCATACGAACACTCTACGCTTCAACTAAGAGAAACTCTAACACTCCTTACATATGGAACAAGTTAAGGGTTCACATTGTCTGAAGTGTTGTACAAGCATTGTTAGCCATTGGATTAAATCAAGGTGGCACGGATGATGGATGTTTAGATCAGACATCAAACTCTGATATTATGTTCAACATTAATCCGCTTACAAACTCAAATATATAATGAAGCGTGAAATTGTTATATACATGTGTGAGTTCTGTTGACACTTAATCACGTGCATGTCAAATTGAAAATCTATATTATATATAAAATTCATTGTTTTATGAAATATTATCCAATTACTTAGAATCTCAAGTTAAGCAATAAAGGCCATAGTATACTATTTAATTATGGAATGAATTTAGATCATCTCTAACTCAACATTATATTCGTCTCTCCAATATATTATTATTTGACATATTCAACTCTAACTCAACATTAATACTAATGATATTTTACCATATATGCTATATTTTTATACCATTTACCATATATGCTATATTTTTATACCATCTAACATAAAAATGTAACATATGACATATTAGTGCTAAAGTTATATAATTTTATCGTATATTTCATATTAAAATAGTATATAGGCTAGTGTTGCTCTTACATTTATTCCACATAAGTCCCAAATAATATCGTAGTAGTGATTTAAACTCGATCCTCACTCACAATCTCTTAACACCCATCGGGTCTTGCCTCTTGGCTCTCATTAATTAACAGCAACACGATTAATAATCTAATGAAAATAGAGCACCGCCTTAGACATTTCACGGATATATAATTTTTCAGGGAAACTATACAAATAAAAGTTCTATAGGCAGATAAAAGATTTTTTTAGAAAAAACAGTCACATTTAGAAATGTGTTTAGATAAAATAAATTTCATTGCATTACTTTAATATAAATAATATCACTAACTAATAATCGATTTAAACAATTTGCATATTAACTTAAATTTGAAGTTATTCTGTCCATAAACTGAATCTGCTCCGCTTTTAGCAGACTGGAGATTTATGGTTTAACCTTAAATTGTGTACGGTTGTTTTTCGGCATGTCTTCGACGCGGTTGTGTATAATTTTTTCACTTAAATTGAGAACGTCCACCTTTGTAGCGTTGTTTTTCGGTGTGCGGCGGTGTTGGCAGATGTGGGCAGTTTCATATGAGTTTTGTCTGGTTTTAGGTGTTGGGATGGACGATTTTTGCTACTTGTGTCCAGATTTTTACCGGAATCGGGAAGGGAAAGGTAGGGTTCGTCCTGGGAGACCATGCGGAAGACGTTCTGCCAGTAGTCGACGCCCGTGAGAGCAATTTTGGACAGCGGAATCTGATCATTGTCTGACTGATTTTTTCATCCATTTCAATTGGTTTATTTTCCCAGTGTTCAATTCCTGCTTGATGGCTTGGTACTAGTAGGGATTGGGGTTCTCTAGCGTCGATGTACTGATCCTTGTAAGCACGAAAAGCTTGAAGAACTTGGATTGTTAAAGATTCGCAATTTCTTTAGAGATGACGATCGCCATCGCCATCGTTGGAGTAAGAATATTGATTGCAGAGTTGATCGAGAAAGCTTGTTTAATGCGTTCTGCAGTGGGATCACGGGGTTTCTCCATACATTCAAGTTGGAGGCTGTGGCATTGCATAATGCTAATTGGTTCGAGTCGATTTGTATACGGAATTATCGATGAACCCTGCTTAAAACGTTCTTCAGCGGGATTACAGGGTTTCTCCATCCATTTGAGATGGAGGTCGTGGCTGTGCATGATGCTAAATGGGTGGAGTCGTATTGTCTCCGATCTGTGATCTTATTGGTTCAACGTTTTATTACTACTATGATTGCTACCGAATCGTGCTTGGATGCAATATTAGCCAAGTTTGTTGTTAGCTTCTCGATTTCGGGACTTCAGGTGGGGGTATTGTCCCATCGAATTTTTTCGTTGTTCTACTCAGCATGTAGCTAACTTTGATTGCGTAATAAAGTTTGATGTTTTTTTATAAAAATCTTAAATTTGAAGGTAAATCTAGGATTTTTTTTAGTATTACATCAATTTTCTTAACTACCATTAAGTTCACCACACTCAAATATCATACTGAGCCTCAAATTTTAATATAAAATTAAAGAATGAACAGTATCAACTAATATGGTAAGCTCAAATTGGTCTAGGCTTATATTGATACACTCGACAAGAACATGAATTTAATCTAAAATTACCAAATCCCAAAACTTTCAATTAATAATGCAATGTTCACACTGAGTCATGCCCCGAATTGCTAAAGATATTTCTGCATTTAAAATATACATGTACCCCCCACCTTAATTCCGTAGATATTTCAAGTAAAAACTAATTGAATTATTGACCAAAACAATTCTTTAAAAATAAATTGAACTATTCAATTGAAAAATATAAAATCTTTAGCCAACAACTAGATAAGAATGGACCATTTCTTCAGATATTTTAGCCACAGAAAGCGCCACAGATGACGTCATCCCGAAACCAGATTAGGAAAATCACACGGTAACGTATACCGTCAACTTAACACAACACCAACAGAAATCTTTCTCTGAGATCCCGCAGCTTTTGGGAAATTGCAAAAGTGGCCCAGTAAAGTTACAAATATTGATTTCCGGGTAGATAGATTCATTTTTCTTTTTTCAATTATATTACATAAAGAAAACGGTATTAGAGTCCAATTCGAAAAGCCACATACAGAGACCATAACAGAGTAGTAGAGAGCACACAGAGCTCTCTCTCCTTCTCAGCAAAAAGCTGTTTCCAGCTACAGTCCGTACACTCCACGACTCTCCTCTCCTTCTGCTCGATCGATCTCGCCGAAGATCCTTCACATTTCGCTGAATTCGCCGATCTCGATCTAGATCCGCCGCTCGATCTCTCCGATCCAACGATCCAAGCCTGTGAGTTCGACCTCATTTGATTTTCTGTTTGATTTCTGGTGGAAGCTGTTGTTTTTTTGTTTTCGCTTGTTTTGTGTTTGATTTTTTATTATTATTGTTGTGTTTCTGTTGCGGTTGATCTGATCTGGGGTGTAGATTTAGGTGTAATGACGACGGAGGTGGATTTGTGTACTGATGCGTCGGTTGGTGTGGAGAAGGTCGGTGGGGAGTGTAATGGTGCTGAGCACCGCCACGAGAAGGAGGAGGAATTGGTCAATTTGAATGGGAAAGGGAAGGAGGAGGGTGATGGTTCTTTTGTTTTGTTGACTGTGAAGGACGGTGTCGGTGGCTGTACCGATGATCCGGTTGTTGAGGCTGATTTCGTTGTGAAGAGCTTTGGCCAGGCGGGGAAGGGTAGTATGAATGGGGAAGAGGAAGAGGAGGCGAAGGCGGAGAATGAGGTTAATGGTAATTGCATTATCGAGGAGTATGTGAATGGGGTAGAGGTTTTGGAGGTGGAGAAGGTGCAAGGGATTGTGGCTGATTATGCTGAGCAGAACCAGATGGTGGTTACTGAGGAGCTGGAACGGGGTAGGGTTCCTGCTGGTGGGAAGGCTGACTCGGGATGGGTTGAGACCCGAGATTTAGGGGCAGGTCGGTATTGGGAAGGAACTGGAGTTGTCTGGCGCCGGTGGGTCGATTCTTGCAAGCATACTGAACTGGGGGGACTCGGCTTGCTGAAGCTGCAATACAACACTTGCGAGTCCTATTGGGACCAGTGCCGGAAAGAAACTGTGGGTCTAGGGAGACTCAAGGAACAGGGAGGTTTTCAATTAACAAATATTTGCACCGCCTATATCCATCGCATGAATAATCGAGGAAGTTGGGATAAGTCAGTCTACAGCAAGATTACGGGGTTTCTCCATCCGCATCATGAGGTGGAGGCCGTGACGCTGTATGATGCTAACTGGTTTCAGTCGATTAGTCTCCGGTGTTGCCATGGACGCCTGAGTAAATCATTTTGTAGCGAGATCACGGGATTTCTCCATCCGCAACTTCAGGTGGAGGCCGGGGCTCTACACGATGCTAAACGGGTCGAGGTGATCAACTTTGGAGGATTCATCAGCGAAAGGTGTCGCGTGCTATCGACTTTCGGAATATTTATCCCTTGTAATCAAATGGCTCACGAATTGGCCAAACTTATTTTAACTGACAGTAGTTAGGTTTATGGTGAGGGGTCTGTCCAACCATCTGTAACTTCAGCTGTCCAGCTTAATGTCAGGTTAGTTGCTATTTAATTTATAAAATTCGGATTTACCTTCAAAAAAAAGTTTAATTTTATGCCTATATTTTGTTAATTCAACATATGAAATTAGTTCATAATTTTCATGATAAGTGATTTTCATTTGAGCAATCTCCTAAATATATTTTTTAAATTAACATTTTAACATTTGTTACATTCATATGTTTAAAAATAATAAAAAATACTTATTAGTATAAATTATTTCTTTTGCTTAAATTTGTCTATCGGATTTAAATCGACTGATTGTATAAAATCGAGTTGGTGTTACGAAAATCTCCTCTGACCCGAGTTTAGAAAACTGTTACAAGCCCTTATGCAATGGGCTTGGGCTTTTACGGGCCCACTTCAAATGGACCACTAAAAATTGTGTCGTATGGAACTAAAGACGACGTCGTTTTGTTCATCGCCTTCCTTGTTCCCTCGTTTCAGACCGAAACTCACACACTGGTTCAAGCGAAAGGTACAGCTTGAGATTGTGCTCTGGTAGTGCCCAGATGGAGGTTTTTTATATGGGTTTGAACCGATTCCAATGAAATGATGATTGAATTTGGCTTAGTGGGTACGGTTTTGCGAAGATTAAAGATAATTGGGGACTGAATCGGGAACGCGATGATGAGGACTTATTTGCAGAGCTAATCGGTTAGTTCTTGTGTTTTACATAAAGGGTCAAAGATTTTAACAGTAAATTTGGTTATGGTGTTGTCAATTTCCCTTTTGGGTTATGAGTATGAGCTGTTTTTGTTCACTGCATTGTAATTCCTTATCTTTCTAGTTCATAAATGCTTTGTTAGAGTGAAGCTTAAAATGGGGATATAAGTTTTTGAAACTTATCTTCCAAAATTAGTTATGTAGAAATGAGTGAGAACCATACTTTGTCGTTAATTTCTGCCCTTGTAACATCAATAGTCAATGAGATGAGTTTTAGTTTGAGATTTAGGATCTGTGGGAATAAATAGTTAAATACTGTAATTGCTTCTCTAGAAAATTAACTATGAAATGGTTGAGGAGGAACATTAATTCAAAGGGGAATATAGAGATTGATGTGCTCATAATTTTTGTTTAAGTTGAGGAAATTAGGTACTTTTCTGTCTCGTTTTGTTTATCTCGACTTATGCACATTTGGTAGGTCATGAGCCGCCTGATATGAAATCTTAGCTCAGGCTGATCCATGTTACGGTTCCTATCTGCCACTGTTGTTTAACATGATAGATAGTTGATATATAGATATTACTAAGTCTAGCGAGTGTGAATGTGTGATATACTTATCAACCACTTCTATAGGTATGCAACGAACTTTTCTGGTGATGATTTAAAAAACATAGTTTATAGTTTTACATCCTTCACATGGATTTCTTCCCTTATCATATGTAGGATGTTATAAGCCTAATCATATGTAAACAAAGGTTGCAAAATGATTCAACCGACAACTAGCGAAAGAATAGAACATTTTCTTCATTTCTCATCTGGGTTTGTGTGAAACCTACATCTTTGTTATCATGCTCTATTCTGTTTTGCCTAAAATTTGTGAATTTGAAATTTTCTACTAGCTCCCTGTCTAATATCTGTATGCTTATAACTTTCTAACATAATAATTTGTTTATAGGGATTTTGAGCATAATTTTATGACTGAAAATAGTAAGGACATGTAATATGTATGTGACTGCATTTACTTCTGTTTAGATGAAGAATATAAGCTCTTTCTTTAAAAAATATAAGTGCAATACAAAAGAATTTTACTGTATCTGCAAGAAACTGCTGTGACGAAAATGAATATAAAACCACTTCAAAGAAAAAAAATTGACAAAACAACCATGTTTGCTGTATTTCTTGGGAGCTTGCACCATAATCTATACCATACTCCTTTTTTTTCAGTAGTCATTGATCATGATTTCAGCTCATTGTATAGAGATGAATGATGCTGGCTTAGTGAATGCCTTCAATGACCATCTCTAGTAGCTTTACTATACATTTCTCTCTATAATATAACATTTTAGAACCAAGATAGACTAAAAAACACTAACCAACTCCTTTAGAACTAACCAGATCGGGATCAATCACTTTCGAGTTCTCTCCACATTTGGTGGAAGTTCCTTTCATTAGAGATGGTCACTCTCTGACTGTAGAAATGACTTGAATGCATCAAGACCTGTTGTGGATAGGATCAGATCCTCTCCGCACCTTTCTTTTGCTTGATTTGTTGGGATCGGGTTTCCCAGCTACTGGCGCTGGCGTCTTCTCTGTGCTTAGATCGTCTGTGGTTAGAATGCGCTGGTTCTTTAGGCCTATATTTCTTGAGCCTGAGACTGTTTCAGGTTTGAATGCTAACAACCCGATACAGATAAGAAGGATGAGCACTCTGTGAGTAGTGAAAGCCATGGTTTCTACTCTCAATAGGAAACAAGAATAGAAGTGTTTGTTTCCTTTTGGTTAGAGTGATAAGAGAAACGAGCAAGTTTGGGATTGTGATTCTTCTATCCTTATGTTCCTTTCCCGTAGATATAAGCCTGTCATTGATCTCTTATTGGATTTGGGGGGAGTTTTAAAGCATAAAGTAGGTAGGACCCTACTAAACTCTCACTCACTTGCAGATCAGATAAGCCTAAAATGCAAACAAAATAAGGCTGTTATAGAAGAATCTAATAAAGATAGATAAAGGTTTTGGAACAATAAACTTAAGAAGCCAAACATCTTTTTTAATGTGTTCCCTACATCTCTATCATTTGCTCTTTGTCTGGTTAAATTTGTCCAGCTCAGTCTCTTGGACCATTTCATCTTGCCACATCAACCAACCATGCTTACCTGTCTATTCACAGCCTTTTTGAACCTGATACATAATTAGCATATATGTCAGTAGATGTAGATCTTAGTCTTTTCTCCTAATTTGGAGATAATTGGTGAGGGTAATCTGGTAAATAATTGTTTCTTTTCTTTGTTATTAAGAAAAGTGAGTTTTTGTTTGTGTTTCTTATTAAGGGTGAGCACTGCCTCTTTTAGGTTAGGTGTGGTTAACCCATTTTTATGTATAAATGTCAAATTCTTGAACTTGAAGAGGACTGTGTCCTCAATTCAACATGACGGGGATAATATACTTCCGAACTAACGAGTAAGGGACATAAATTAATATACTTCCGAACTAACGAGTAAGGGACATAAATTACTAAATCCGTCATGTTGTCATCCCTATTTTTATTACTGTTTACTATCGGGTTGAATTTTCCGATAAAAGAAAGAATAGATGAGAGGGGAAATGAGTATGGATGACAAAAACCTCTGGTATCCTCGATTCGATGGAATATATGACATGATCACTAAATCCGTACTGAACCCGCCATGTTGTCATCCTATAGAGATAAAAAAAATTCGAACCCAACGTGTCAGGAGACGCGTATCACTAAATCCGTCTCGTTACTATGTCTAATATTATTATTAGTATTGACTGTGTTTTCTTCCCGGTTGAGCTTGCCGATAACAGAAAAGAATGGATGAGGGGAAAGGAGGAATGGAAGAGTCTCCTAAAGAAACAAACCCTTGCTTTATGCCATTCTAAGATTTCCCATCTCGCTTTAGAATTCCAAGCTCTCTTCTCTATGCAATGCAAATCAAGAGTTGTTGGTTCCTTCTGCTAAATGGGTTTCTTTATGCTTTCCTTTAATCTCTTTTTAGGTTGCAAACTCCAAATCCCCATGCTAAAGAGACACACTCCTGGCCTCACCCAATTTTGTAAGCTCTACTTAATGTTTATTCTCTGCACTATCTTTTCCTTTATTTTCCCCTCTTTTCTTTACTGTTAATCTTATTATAGTTATGATATATGATATCACATGCAACTAGGAACATTCTAAAGCATAAGTTTGTGTACTTTCTCAAAATTGTGTGATGGTTCTTGAAATGATGGGATGACTAGTCAAGGTCCAATCTGCTGATGTGCTTCCTCAAATTAAAGTTATGTGTGCTGGCTATCATTTTTCTGCATTTAGTTTGAAAAATATACTACATCGAAATATCACGCTTGAAATATGAACTAAGATGTACATAACTGTATGTTGAGATTCAAATCCTGATTTTTATGTTACAAGTTCAACTTCTTAAAGCAACCTCTCAGTTTGTTAGATGTCTTGAATTTGAATTGATTATGATTCAATGGAATTTGTTATAATGTTGTGTTATGCTTGTCAAGAGATTTGTCATGAAAAATTGTTCGACAAACTCGGAGCTTACAATTTGATGTCCTTTTGTATAATAAGTTTCTAGGGTGAGCTAATATGAAAGACACCATCTTGTAAACTACAAGATTGTGGATAGTTTGTTACAATAAGTCTCTTGAAAAATATAGTACTATACTGACAATTTTAATGATCTACATCAGTGTTTTAAGATCGTCAGACACTATTCAAACAAAGAATACCTTCTAGAAACTAATTGTAATGATTAACCGGTCGAATGATTAACCGGACAAGTTAGAAATTTGTAAAATATTGGTGTACACTAATATAACAATATCCAAATAACTTGGTAATTATAATCTGTTTTTCTCTCTAATAAGATTTCTCTTATTCATCTATGGATGTAATCGATACTGTTCTTATTTACTGTTCTTATTTAGATTGTTTATTTGTTAGTTTTTCAAACTAGACATTCCTCACTATAACAGTCTTTCATTATGTATAGAGACTTGCCTGATTAGGAAAGTGAGAAATGCTGGTGATGGTGGGACCTTGTGTTTGGTCTGTGGCACAAACTACAAGGTAACATATCAATAAGAAACTCTTGTTTTCTGTTAAAGTTGGTTACAATTAGAACCTTAATATATATAGAGGTGGGTCCCACCTCAGAACATTTGATATTTAGCTGATATTGAAGCAAGGGAAAGTGCAATATTACACTAGAGGGCTTTGTAGATTCTCGAGGCTGGTCTTAAGTTGTGAACTTTTTGGTACTTTGGTTTAAATTTGAGCAGCCAAGGGTCCCACATACTCATCAAGATTGAGCAATGAGCCCTCCTAAAATGGCTCAGCAGAGATCAGCCATTGCTATGAGAAGGCTGGCCATCAAATAAGAAAAAAAAGAAGGTTTGCAAAAGAAGGTTTCCATATCCAACTTTGTTGTTTTGCTTAATTACAAAACCCATCTAACATGTGATCATGCAATCAATATTTCTCTAACTCTTTCTCCGTTGTTAAGTAGAGATGACAATAAGGTGAGTTCAAAGTAGATTCAAGTAATTTCTATTTTTATTTCGTATGATCAAAACCTAGAAGCTTTGATTGTGATCATTGAAGTGAAAATTTTTGCTCATTGATGCCCAAGTGCTCTGGAGTTTTGAAATAGACAACTCTCAAAGCAGGTTATTGGTTGATCTGAAGAATGAGTTTTGTTAATATTCAATCACACTGAAGATCTAAAGTGAAATGAAAGTGAGCTCCAATAAGAATGTCTCCCAAAACCAATATGCTAAAGAGATGGATGCTTCTTCGAACCACTTTAAGACCATCCTTATGGATTCACCATAATTGTGCATTGTGTTTGCAAGAATATGAATCATAATCACCAGGGGTGTTCATGGTTCAATTTAATAGACCGTGTGGGCCAGAATCAACCACTTGAAAAAAAACATGATTAGGTAATGAATGCGGGACAGTTATAACCAACCCAAAAGTCAGGTCTTTCTCATGTAAGAACCAGATCGACCCGACTTTTACGGGCTTTCATTTTGATCCCGATTTATGGGCTTAACTTGCCATTCAGGCCTTATTTTTTAATTTATTATGCAACTTATTCATTTTTTGGTTCAGTTCTCGATAATATATAGATTATACTCTCATAGATTTAAGGTTTATGTTCTGAACCATGTAGATTTAAGGTTTATGTTGTGAACCATGTCATAGTGTTCGGTTCTTCTTAATTAACTGCCAAACTTAGTTTGTAGAAATCATCTCTAAACCGCAATTGCCCGGTTCACTAAAATTATATTCAAAGCCGAACTATTATCCATGGTTCCCCTCACACCCTCTTGCTTGAGAGAATATATTGCTTGCCTATCAAGAAACTGAATCATGTATTCAAATAAAATGAAAATATTAATGAACAGTGAATTACAAACTAGTTTTTCTTGAAAATATAGCAAGAAAACAAGAATTCATTTTACAGAAGACAGCATAACATAGTATTCATCAGCTTCTCTGAGCTGCTTGAAATATAGATTACTATATACATACACAGAACAAGAAAAAATATGCTAATTGACAGTAAATTATCAGAATCCAAAACTTATGTTTTTTTTCGTCTTTTCCCTCTCTGGTTCATTTGTCCGGTCGAAGAAACCTTTATTCATCGTCTTTCACTAGATTTGCAGAATCACACTCCCTCAATATGGTAATGAAGGCTATTACTCGAGCTTTCCAGGTGAGGAGTCACCGCTGGTCCTGATGCTATTGCAAACTGCAGACCTCTGCGCTGCCCTGACTGCAACACAAATGCAACTTGTGTTGCTGCCAATGCCACGGCCTCCTGTTGAATCCAGATTTTATTGTAAGTTTATGAACTTCATCACATTTATAGATTATAAATGTTATCATCAAAGCCAACCATTTCAAGTTCTCAGGTATTGTCATCAATATAGATCATAAGAAGAATATAGTTTTAGCAAATATATATTTCAGGCACAAAACTCTGGTCATATGGGGGAGTTTTGGGTTG
Organism: Geranium maculatum; assembly: GCA_028566255.1. Lineage (NCBI taxonomy): Eukaryota > Viridiplantae > Streptophyta > Magnoliopsida > Geraniales > Geraniaceae > Geranium > Geranium maculatum. The sequence goes on from JAOWBG010073272.1 coordinate 11,139, forward strand.
TTAAACTCAGATTTTATTTTAAGTTTACGAACTTATCGTAATTGTAGATTGTATGTTATCATCAAGCTAATCATTTCAAGTTTTTGGATATTGTCATCAATACAGACGGAGAGGGCCTTCTGGGAACTAATCACAAATTAGTTGGAAATTTTTAGAGCACTGATACATACTGCAGCAGAATATTTTTATATAAATACTGTGGGCAAAGTGTTTCATGTAATAAGCGCAAGATCGCTGCAGATATTTCTTTCAAATACAAAACTCGGCTCAAATGTGAAGTTTCATTCATATTATATCTTAAG
>JAOWBG010074381.1:0-11429 GCA_028566255.1 Geranium maculatum
GATTGAAGGTCTGCTGTCGATGTTGTTGGGAAGGTCTGAAGCTTTAGGAGGAGATTTGCAGCTCTCGGCTGTTCGTGATGGGCCGAGCGCAAGGAGGGCGCTACAGAGTCGGTCGGTGTCTTCTGTGTCGGTGTCGAGGTCTGCGGGAGATGTGACTGACTTTGCCATCGGCGGGTTGAGATCGGTCGTCCGCGCCTCTGGGTTCTCCTCCGATAGGTCGAAGTCGGCCGTCCGCGCGACTGGGTTCTCCTCCGATGAGTCGAAGTCGGTCGTTCACGAGATTTTGTCCGGGATCGCGAAGGTACGGAAACCCTCGAAAGTCTCGGGTCTCTAGATCGCGCATTCGCTCCGAGCGAGGACGGACGTTCTGACCGGGGTTTTTGAGGAGGGACCGAGTGCGGGGAACGCACCGGCAAGATCTGCGCAGCCGAAAGAGGTGGACGGACCCGATGTGGAGATCGGGGTCGAAGTCGGCCACGGCGGCGTACAATCGCTCTGTTTCGCATTAGGTCATCCAGCAACGACATAACATGTCCATTAATAGTCTTTGCTGCTTCACCCACAACCCACGGTTCCCAACGAGTACTTGAATGAAAAAAGAACTATGATTTCCTATCCCTTTGTTAGTCTCTTAACCACAAGCAAGATAGATAATATAAATTCCCTAATTTAAAACAAAATTATAACATGGCATATGTCAACGTAGAATGACCTTTAAAAGTGAGAGACGAAGTCTGTGAACCGAAGAAGTGAGGTGCTCGATACTTTCCAAGCTCTCCTTGAGGGTAGCGTTTTCTACCCTCATTCTGCATGAAAAAAATACAATGAAAACAATTTTAGCGGTTATTCTGTTATATTATTTCAACGCATTTACCAATCGCGATATATTAACGCGTTGTTTGAATTAAAGCAAGCGCAATACTACCCACAAACCTGGCTAAGTCCATGGTAGAATTGGATCTTCCACCGGAGACGTTCTCTTCACTGTTAAAATTGGATTCGATTGTACCAACCCAACGTTTCAGATACGATTTTTTCAGTAGGTTTCTCAACCTTCCGTCTCGTTCGTAAGCAACAACTCTTCTCTCTCCGGTATCGGGCAACACATTTCTTTGTCTTATCTCGGGGCCAGTTTTCCTGCAGTAGATTCACATTTATTATCGGTTCAAGACTAATAGCACCTAGCAAGCACTTCGTGTGTTAAAAGAGAGAACAATTGGGAAATCATTTATTAGGAGGTGACGAACAATATAGAGAAAACAGAAACATAATACATAGCACATACATGATAACATAGACGGACATTTCAAAAATCTGCTTTATTTTAATTCTACGGGCAAAGGCCCTCATAGGGACTAATAAGTTATAATAAGGGATTAATTGAGGACTAATCGAGGATTAATAAGGGACTGATCGGACTAGTTGGGATTATTAGAACACTAACGACTCCACAGTTATGAACGAACGTTTCCAAGGCAATCATTCATATATCTCAACAACAAAACTAGACAATGCTGAGTTTAACAAGTCCGAGAAACATGATGGTTCCATACTCTCGTAGTAGCTGATACTCCTGCTTTAACTGTGCAAAATCCATAAGAGCTCTGACCTTCTCGTTTGTAACCTGAACCAAGAAAAACAAATTGCACAGTAAATCAATGGAGCAATTGCTAAAATAAATTGTCATGTCGTCACTGTATTATTGTGCAATATAGCATGCCAAATAAAAGCAACAATAATCCACGGAAATTACTTGTTGTAAGTTCCTCTGAAGCTCCTCTACTTTTTTCTGAAGAGCCGCATTCACATTTCTCTCAAGCAAATGCCTCTCCTCCTGCTGTGATAAAAGCAATAAGGTTTGAACCTGATAAAAAGTAACACGGAGAAAAGAGAAAAAAAACAGGTTATCGCTTCTCAAAAGTCAAGAAAACCAGCTCAACGGTGAAAACAGAATGACGTAAGTGTAATTGGAAAATGAGAAATTTGTAAAACCTTATCTTGCAATGCTTGTGTAAGAGCTTCGGTTGCGCGTAAATTCCCATCTTCCACAACGTTGGGTGAGACGGGAGCATTCCTCTGCAACACATATACATATATAATTGGTGCAAGTAAAACTAAATTTCAGTAATGAATAATCTTGCACTCTTGCTTGGCATGCCAAAATTCAGGTGCATGAGCAAACCTCAGCTACAAAATTAGCATCCAGATCAGCGCTAACATGAACGTCTCTACATTCATTTTCATTCAGATTCACATCCGCCCGAGAAGCCTCCGAATTCCGACCCCTATCTGAAACAAACTGCTTAATGTTTTCTTCGACTGCATCAATGATTGATTTCATACGCGACTTTTCCTCGTCGAGTAACTTCCTAATGTTTGCTCTATGCAGAGAATGATATTGTTGTAATCCCGTGAGCTCGTTCTTGATCCTTTTGTCCGAACGAATCTGAACGCAAACAAGATCAAACTATAAGCAAGAGATAATAAGTAGAGGAAATTGCACAAAGGTGCCCTATTATATGACACTTTTGCAAAAGGGTGCCGTATTGTTTGTATTTTTTTGCAAAATGTGTGTACTTTTATAGAAATGATAAAATTGCCCCTGAAATTAAGACTTTTATAACAATTTTAAAAAATAATTTTCACTTAAAAATAGTATAACTAAAAAATTAAGTTACAAAATTTGATCATCAAATTTTAGTTAAAATATAAAATCAGAAAAACTTTAAAATATTTATTTTTTTTAAAAAGAAATTTTTAGTTTCGGGGGTAGTTTATCTTTTTTATAAAAAATACACACATTTTGCAAAAAAATGCAAACACATAACCTTTTTTCCATTAACAAACAACACAAACACCCTTTTGCAAAAAATGTCATATTATAGGGCACTTTTTTGCAATTTGCAATTTTCCATAATAAGTACGAAAAATAACGCTATGAAGATGTGAATGTTCTTTCTTACTATCTTCTTTTCCAATTCACGAACTCTCTTCTTCAAGTGTTTTTCGATCTCCAAACCCTAGGTACCCAAAAATACACTGTCAATAAATAAGTAATTGAAACTCAACTTCCAACCAATATCTGAAAGACTAAAACCGTACCATTTGGAATTTGTTCCGAAGATTTTCGATCGAGTTTCTCAATGTATCAACCTCTTCCTCCAAGGCATTCTGTCTGAGCAAAAGTTAGTTAAGTGAAAAATAGAAGATAAAACATCAATATGATAATTATTGGAAATGTATATACTGAACAATCCATTTAGCAACCGTGATGGAGGATCGTGAAAGTTTACAATGTATTTAGAAGTGGAAGGATCGTTGTAAGTCCAACTTTCGGCAGGGTCATCCAAGAGACATGCACATTTATCATCCCATCTCAGATCCTCGGGGCCCTCCGGTGACTGTTGTCTGATCTCATAAAACTTATCAATAATCTGTTAAATGAAAACTTCCCATCGGTTTCATTATAGAAGAGAAAATCCAAACTCATTACCCAAACTGAATTAACTCTCCAAGAACTTAACAGGTTCCAAATCTTCCGGTCTCATAAAACTTATCAATGAACTATTCTTAAAAGAAAATTGTGCGTCAGCTTCATTACATAAGAGCAAAACCGAACTCATTACCCGAACAAAATTAACTAACAAAAATTTAACAATTTCTCCGGCCATAACTTGTTATGCTCGAAATATGTATTACAATTTTTTAATGAAATGCCAAAATGTGACATAATCTTGTTCATCTTTTTCGCATCTTCGAACTTTAGTGGAGATGTGGCCCGGTGAGACATATGGCAACAAACGTTCGAAAGAAATATAAAAAATTTAGAGCAAAACCCAAAATAAATAAATAAATACGCAATGTGTGATGTACATGCCAAGAGTACATTGATTAAACAAAATGACACAATTACCTAACATATGATTTATATGTATGGGGTATGTTCACGAAGAAAAGCAAATGAAGCAGGTGCCTACCGTCTTGAAAGTTTCATTCCGCTCTTCTTCTTTTGCAATATTTATCAGAAGACTGTCATTTTTTTTCTTTAGCTCAAGACAATCCTGAGTAAGCTCTTCTAGCCTACATCAAAGATAACATAACAACTATAATAGTTATGGGATTTTCAGTTTAATTAGTATATACCACACTAAAAACAGTAGAAGTGCGACTCTTCAACTTCACCGAAGACAAAATGAAAGCACAAAATTGCTACCAGAACCTCTTGGTTTCTAATTGAAGGACATTGATGTATAACCGTGTAAGATAATATTAATATGTTTAACAGTAACAAATAACCTAAAAATTCTCCTAGACATTATGCTAGGTGATTTAGAGATATGATAGTCCCTGAGAAGTTGCCCAGTACTGCAAAGACAATGATACCTACAACTCACCTATACATTATGGTTGCCCTCCAACTGGTAGGGGTCTTCTAAGTCTGTGTCACAACTTTTAAACTAGATTAACATCCAAGGGAATTTCAACCTAGAGAAATACCTTGTTTGGTTCTCATTAAGTTTCTGCGATATGAGCTCCTCCTTCTCCTTAGCCTTCTCAGCCTGCTTATCGGCATATATTATCATAATCATTTAAGGAAACTTTGGGTGCAAGAAAAACCCAGTGTACATAAGCACTTTTCATAAATGGTAAATGGATGTACATAAAGTGTTAGAGTACCATATCTAAAAGACGTGAATCTGTTCATTAGCTTAAATACCAGTCTAGGCCTCCACCTATCAACTCGAGTTTTTAAGTGGGTTGAGCTTGTAACCCGGTATCAGAGCCTGATTGGATTTGGACGTAACCTCTATGCTTGTCTTTCAACCCATCTTGCACGTGAGAGGGGGTGCTAGAGTACCACATCTAAAAGATGTGAATTTGTTCACCAGCTTAAATACCAATTTGGGCCTCTACCTATCAACTTGAGCTTTTAGGTGGGTCGGGCTTGTAACATAAAGCACTATCATTACCTCCATTATTGAATGATCTCGCTCTGCAAAGGCAGCTGCCACGCAACCTTGGAAAAACTTTAGCTGCTTCTCGGCTTCCTTATTCTACAAGGAGAAAATGAAACAAGTCCAATTCACATATCAAAGACGTTAATCAATTCTCGGCTTCCAGCCCAGTGCATGCAAAATTTTAAAGTTGAGATAGGGAGAGAGAGAGAGAGAGAGAGAGAGAGAGAGAGAGACCTTGGTGACCTCTGCACCATGTAAATCAGCAAGCTGAGTCTGGTAACAGTAAAAAAACATATAAGGTAAGAAGAGGTTATGAAACGTATACAGACACTAAGCCATCGGAAACTCAACTCACTTTGATTTGATAAGCCACTGAAAGCTCCTCTTGAAGATTTAAGTTCTCTCTAGTGCAAGCAGTTAACTTCCTTTTCAGATCCTCAATCTCCTGCTCCAATCCAGCTGTCCTAATAGCGTATTAATTAATTTCAATACAACACATCCTAGTTGGTTATATTTTTGTTCAAAAATACCATACACAAATCACTAAACCCTATTAGAGTCCAGAAAAAAGATTCGAGAGAAAAATAAATCCGACATTACTGACGGGAAATTGAATAATACCTTTGAAAGTGCATTTTCGTAGCCACGACAAGGTAACCAGGTCCAGCTTGCTGCATGCACAGCTGCTCAATATCTTTATGCAACTCATCACGCTCTATAAAACAGGAAATGCCATTTATTGAATCATCAAACCAAATATCATTTTTCAGAAAAAGCTTGCACTTAATCATTACAGAAAAAACATGCAAACAAATTATGAAGATCAATAGGAACAACCGTACAAGTAGTACACACCATGCTCCAGTTGTTGGATGCGAGCAAGTAAGGTTTCTTTGTCGCTCGAACTTTCCTCCATGTCTGAAAATTGGACAAGTTCCAAAAGAAGTGAATCATCATATACACTCAATCAAGCAGTACAATCGAAGTATACCAGCAAAAACACTAAAACCTAACAACAGAAACAAAAAACCGCAAAACTATTGCAGGCAAATATGACCAATAATTTGGATTTCAATTCGATTCAAACCAAAACTACTTCAAAAACATGACTAAAATGAAAATTACATCACTCATTTGAAATAGTAGTTCCCATATAGAATTGAAATCCAATATTTCAAATCAAATCCAATGGAATTATCAATAACAATGAAACAATCCATACCAAAATCAACACCATAAACAACAACATCAAATCAGCAATCAATCCACAAGCAAAAACGAGCAATCAAGCAAAATGAAAGAATAGTTGGATCACCAGAACCAGAAAAAAATAATTTCCCTAAACATATATATCTTGATCACTTTGATGATCAACAATATAGTATGCAGCACATTCAAATTCAATGAAGAAACATCAAAAAAATATGGTGTTTACCTTGCTGTGGTAAGATCTCATACCTCACATCGGCATAGTACTCATCAATCTCTGTAGACCACGAGAACATCCTGGAATCAAATCAGACACAGAACACCACAAAATTTCATATAAAAGGGACCAAAAATCAACTTTTGAGAACATGGAATACCAGGACTCGACCCTTCCTCCAATACCAGCACCGGTATGTACAGTTAGATACAATATGATGACACCTAAAAAATATGATGATACAGTTAGATACAAAAGCATGGATTAGCCAAAATAAAGCAATAAAAACCTCTATGTTCATGTCACCAATCCACTCTCGCAACAGATCCACTATGAGAGCATGAAAAACAACACAGATCTAATCCATTGACGAAATCGCAACGACAACAATATCACATCAACAAAAAAACAAATCAAACCAGCTAGAACTAAACAGATCAGGAGAAATCGAACCTGCATATTACACTTGACCAGGAGTCACGGTCATGTGAGTGAGACCGCAGCTGAGAATCCCACTGGCCGTACAAGCGGCATAGAAGGTCGGCGGCGACGGCTCTGCTGCTGCATCGAGGCTCGGGAACGGTGAAGCGAACCCAGGGCTGGGCTCCTAGCAGAGGGGTAGAGGTAGTTCGGGAGTAGAGGGTCGGAGGCTCGGAGCGGTGGTGTTTAGCTCTGCTAGGGTTTGAGTCTGAGAATAAGAGATGAAGACTGAAGTTGAGAATAAGTCAATAAGAGATGTATTTATAATAAGTCTGAGATTAGGGTTTGGGCGAGTCTAATGTTTATATGTATAATATAATAAGTATCATAAATCATCAACGGATCGGTGGCGCAGTGGTAGTGCACCTCTCTGTCTTGTTTCAGACCCAGGTTCGAATCACCTTACATGCGTTTCATTTTTTAGTAAGGATGTACCGGTTTTTCGGTTCGGTTCGGTTACTTCGGTTTGTCAATGTCCGGACCGAACACCGAACCGAATCACTCTCGGTTATTACCAAAAACCGAACCGACAGAACCGAACCGGTTCGGTTCGGTGACTGATTCCTTCGGTTTCGGTTCGGTAACGGTTCGGTTCGTCGGTTCCGGTTTTTTTGCACACCCCTATCCTCAGGTAGTGTTCCGACGAATAGTAGCAATTAGCATTGAATTTCAGCAACGAGCAATTAAAATTTTATTGCTAGCTGATTGCGGATGAGCAGTGGAAACGAAATAAGTTTAGAGATCAATAAACCTATGATACGTTAAGTTGTTTAAATTTACCTTTAATTTATTGAGTGTATATTATTTGTACAATCGAGTGTCACTTTTAAAGGATCATGTATATTTGAGTGTATATTATTTGTCACTTTCTTAATAGATAAAAACACGTGGAATAAAATATATCGCGATATGCAATAATGAATGACCCTACACAAAAGCAAAATCGAAAATATCGCGATAAACTGGAAAAAGGGGCGGGTCTAACCCTAACTTTTTTCTCAATACAAATTCGCTCCTCACCTCTCTCTCGCTCCCGCTCTTCTCTGTTTTCTCTCTCTCTCCGTTCTCTGTTTCCACGAGCTCTTGAGCGATCGATCGATCGACTCAGTCGACAATACACATCTCGTACGCGACCTGTCGATTCTCCATCTTCGTCTTCGTCGCCGGAATCGGCGAAAATGGGCAAGTACATGAAGAAATCGAAGATCGCCGGCGATGTAGTCGCGGTCATGGACTGTTCTCTCGGAGTCCGAACCAGAGCCAAAACCCTAGCTCTGCAGCGCCTCCAATCTGCGGACCCAGTAGGTTCCTCCTTCTCCTACCTCCAACTCCGGAGCCGCCGCCTGGAGAAACCGCCTCCTCCTCCGATGGTCGGAGAGCTTCGCCGGTCGAGGTCGGTGGCTAGAGAGGGTTGCGATCGGGACACGAGCGTCGGGGAGGCTGGTTCGAGGATGTGGCCGAGCTCGGCCGAGTCGGGCTCGGTTGGGTCGTTCTCGATCGGGTTCGAAGAGGAACACGAAGTGGAGGAATTGGGGTTCGAAGACGGGGATAGGTATATTTTCTCACCTTTTGGTTTTGGAGCTTCTGTTCTTTCTTTTGAGTGATGGTTTAGTTTTTTTCTGTGAACATTATGAGTTTTGTTTTGAGATATTCTGTTCACTTCATGACCGTGTCTATGAAATTTTTTAGGTATTGATTCTTCTAATTTTTGAATTTTAGCAGTTTTAGGTGTTTTTCTTCTTATATATCAAGGCTCGAAAATGAATTGAAAGAGACAATTACATTGTTTTTTTTCATTTATGAAGATGTTTCTGGTATATCCTTTATTGCTTGCATGGAAGTAAAAAATATTTTTCACTCCTTCATAAACCAACATGATGTAGCTAATTTTTGTTTGTTTTAGTGTTCATGATTCTGCCCACTTTTGGTGTGTTATTTGAATTTTCATTGCTTCTGAAACATTGGTTTCTTGAATCTTCTCATACTTGTTATTTGCATTGGGCTGTGCTTATGTTTTTACTTGAGGCCTGATGCAGCTTTAATCACAGTTATTGAACGGCAATGTTCTAAAGATCTCCTACTGGTCCAATTAGTCCCTAATTAATCTGATAACTATCTGCCCAACTAGTGCATAGCATTTTTTAGAACTGTTAGACAGACGACTCTCACTTCTGAGAGATCCTTATGGCTTATTGAATGATGAACCAGTGTTTTGGTTCCAAATTATGGCACCTCCTTGCAGAGTCATAAATGTTGCAAGCATTCATATTCCATATTGAGGAAAATGAGTGAATACCCTTCTGGTGCCAAGAAAATGATAAGATATCACTTTAAGTTTCTTTCTTTATAATGCTGAATATGAATATTTATTTCAATTTCAGTTACTTTATTGCTCGTAATCATTAATTTAGTGTCTTGGATTCCATCATCAATGTGTTTGCCATTTATATCCCTTTTCACTCCAACATACTTGTGAAAGGGAACTATCATCATTTGTCTCTATCTTGCTGACATATGTTGCCGGATGGACTAAAAATATGCAACCATTATGACCCAAATCCATCATAATTTTGATCTTAGTTCTATTTTCATTTAATTTACAAGTACCTTTATCGACCGATGCTTTCTTAACTGTAATGAAATAAATTTCAAATATCAGTGGCATTGACTATTGAGATACCTTCTTGGGGGCTCTCTGTAGGTGACAAGGAGTTGCAACTCTTGTTACTTTTCTTCCATGGCTTCTGCCTGAAAATTAGAATTTGTCCTGTATATCAATTCCGGTCATGTTTTATTTTTGGGTTTGGAAGATCTTACAGAAGATTAGAGATCTGTAATAAATTATTTTACTTATTGTAAGTAGGCTTTCTGTATGAGTTATATGCTTTTCCTTGTACTAATTTCTGTCACTGGGTTCTGCAGGGGTACTAGGGAAAGCACACCTTGTAGCTATATGAGAGACTCAACTGCAATTGGAACCCCAGGCTCCACTATAAGGCGAAGTGGCTCTAAAGCAGCCAGCCGAAGACTAGGAAATGATATGCAACGAGACATCCCAACGTCACAAGAGATAGAAGAGTTCTTTGCCCGTGCAGAGCAACAGCAACAAAGACTATTTATGGAGAAGTAAAGTCCATTCCCTTACCATCAGATTAAGTGTTTTTAAAATGATGCATACATATTCTTCTACGATCTTAAATGGGTTCATCATAATAATTCTCATCTTCATATTTGAAACTTTAAGATTATCAACCTCTGCACAAATGCTAAAAGCCTCATCTGACCTTAACCATAATTTTGGATTTTCACAGGTATAACTTTGATGTGGTGAATGACTTGCCCCTTCTGGGTAGTTATGATTGGGAATCGATTTAGTTATTTTTCCCGATCTCCTTATCTGCGAATTGGTTTATGCTGACGATTATGGATTGAAGTGAGGGGGCACTATATTTCTTGTTACCCTTCTGCTTTCTGTAAGAGTACTGAAACTAATAGTCGGTTTCTGCAACATGACAGAGCTCTGATGAAGTATATACACTAACAAAAATATCAGACCAAAATAATTTGAGCTGTGATTGGGGACTGAGGAGCAGGTTTTAGGTTTAGATTGTTCTCTTTGTAATTTGGATGAGGTATATTTAACTCTACTAGTTAGTGTTTTTCCTTTGATATGTATATTTGGGTAGGAATGAACCAACCAGAAAAATGTCCATTGAAATAAATGCAATTCATTTTCTTTTGGCATTATTGGTGTCTTCTCTTTTCTGATGTCCACATATCTTCAAGTCAAAGCCTGTGGTCAGACTAGATGTACCTTCATGAGAGACTATCTGGGTTTCAATCCAGTTCTGATGTTGATTTTTTTTGGCGCCAAAATCTATTCTTTTGACCTGTTGTTAGATACATGGATTAGTGGTGGGCCTTGTGGAGCAAACTCAACTAGTTGATGGATTGGTGGTAGACCTTGTGGAGCAAACTCAACTAGTTGGTAAGATTGTTTGATCTCAGTTTTCAACCCTCTCTATAGTAGCTTGAACCAAATAAATATGATTATGAAGTTTTTTTGTGAACCTTGCAGTGTCCCTGATCAATCTTCGTTCAGCCTCAAAATGCCATATTCATTCACAAAGCTTGTAAGTTGAATCTCTGGTTGGTTTGTTTTGCTTTCAGGTAATGTTTGATAAATTATAATTCTAAATATCCCTTTTTGTATGAATTTCACATGTTAACTTTTTTGGTGAGTGGATTATATGTCAATGGCATATGATGTAACAGAAGTGTCCAAAACCAAATGATACTATCAGATCAGGGCAATTTTTTTTAAACTCAAGACTTAGATAAAAATACTCATATTAATAGCAAGTGTGATTCCAAAATTAAATAGATAGGTATAAGAATATTTGATCATATCTAACAAGATTCTCGCTAGGTTCAAAGTATTTTGTTACTCTTTAGAATGACAATATAATTTGTTTATGATAGATTTAGTAATCTTTGTTTCCTACCTCGTCAGTTCAGGATACTAGATCTCTGTAGTGTTTGGGAGTTTTTGTAATCCCTAATAT
>JAOWBG010075492.1:0-11427 GCA_028566255.1 Geranium maculatum
AAATGAAAATCAACAGTGTTAAGTCAATATACTCAACTGTAGTAAAATAAAATTATCCCAAATAACTACTGTATGTCTGTGAGAGGGAGAATTGGACATATCGGACGAGAAGGACTAACCTCTTCCAGCAACTTTCTGGAGGGATCGCCCTCGGGAAACAAGGAGGCCCATCCTCTAGACCAGATTTCGAATGCTTCATCCTTCCACACCATGAAGCTGGCTGGGTCAACGACAGTTGGTTGTATGATCTCCTTTGCGGGGAAGACACCCCATGTCACGGCATTCACGGCTGATTGGCCGACGTTAGATACTGAACTTCCCTTCTTATTCACGGCCATGTAGGTCAGAGATGGGAAAGCCTTGCACTTCTCAACGAGCGTGTTGAGCTTCTCCTTGGAGCAGAAGAACTCCAGATAAGCCTTCTGATATACATACCCTCCCGGGCCACCCCATCCTATAAATAAATCATCATTGAAGCAAGTGCACATGATCAGATGCTGAATCAAAATATCAATCTCACAGTACAACTTATGAATATGTTAAAAAATGTTGATAACAATCACATTGCACTTTGAACTAAAAAAAATTACTCACCAACAGCTGGAGAATCAGACTTCTCGCCATTCACTGCTGGTTGGCTATTGATTGTTAGGAAACCTTTCAAGTTAAGCTTTCCCAATTGTTCATTTATGATCCTTGTCTCGGGTTGAAGCCCATCTAATTCTGACCAAGGACTGCTTTTCAATTTTCCAAGGCAGTACTTCATAAATTTCTGAGAAGTGCAAATTTAGAAAGAACCATATTGGCATGTCAAATTATGTTTGTTTTACCTTCAAAGAGAAAAGATAGTGCATTCTCATATTAAAGCTATACCTCATAAATATCGTCAACGCTCTTCAATGCAACAGCCCATTCATCCTGAAGTTTCTTGCCACGTGCACGTGGTCGCATGAACTATCAAAAGGAGAAAAATATTATTGGGTCATACGTGACTGAGACATTCATGTCAATGAAATCAAGCATTAAGATGTGTGTGGGCATCCAGCATTATCCACAAAGCAAGTAGTTGAAGGCATGATAGTTAAATGACGAGGTAAATTCATGATTTGCATGAAGGAACAGTCAAAAGCAATATAGACAAAGAAGACCTACTGAAGGGAAGGAAGAGAAATGAGGTTACATAAGATCTCAGAGTATGAGAGAAGAGCTCCAGGAGAGCAGCAATGAATAAGACTCATAGTTCAAGAGATTCCAAACCAATGCAGGAAAATATTAAAGGACAAGCTCAAGGAGATAGTTTCACCCAGCTCAGTCAACTTGATTCCATAAGTCAGGGTATGGAACCTTCTATCTTGCACTTTCAATTTCATGGGTTGTATGTAGAAAAAAGATTTGAAGGCATGCTAAACCAAGAAAGTTTCGTTGATATACATAACATGTCAGTTGGGTATCATAAGATTCATTAGCTAAAGGCTTGAACTTATGGTCATTTCAGACTTTAGATGGTTTTCATAAGAAAAAATGATATGCATACAAAAATATGTAGAGGCTACAGTGATAGTGACATAGGAATCTGCAAACACAGGTGCAGACAAATAAATGGATTGGCATGTGTTTAATTGATTGCTATACTGTTAGGAAAGATTACCATTAAATGTTTATTAAGAACATAATCTAAGTGCATGTATACAAACATGGCAAGCTTCTCATTAAGAAAATTTTTTTGCAAGAAAATAAATTATACTAAGCATCGCAGGTCAGGAATCCAAGATGGAAAAATAAAATTGGAGAAACTCCAACCCTCATCACAGGTAGAAACAAAAGATGATTTAGGTATATAGGATTTACCTGATGCTCAGTTAGTGCACCATAAGACGGGTTGCAAGAATCACCCCACCTTCCACGTGGATATTGATCCCAGCCTCCAGTCCTCGAAATGTAACTCTTTGGACGATTAGCCCTACCAACATTGGGTAGAAAAGTCAGATGTTTGGAAAAGATTACAAAGCATTCTAAAATTATATGCATCTCTAATTAGGTCAGAATATCATCCCAAAGGATGGCCATTAAAAATATATTACATACCAGAATATTGGACGAACATCTTCTTTAACGCGGAAAACATTTGTAGGCCGTCTCCATGGTAAGGACCTTGAAATTTTGGACTCCTCAATCAAACCAAGATTCTGCATTTGAAGGCTGTTAGTATCAACCCCTGGTAATCATCATCGATTCTTCGAACAATAGTATGATCTCAAGAAACATAAGCAGGTAAACGAAAATCACCATTAGGATAGCCAAAGCTGATTTCTCCATGTTTAGTGTGTAAAGATGCAACGTTTTAATGCCATGAGCTAAAATCTTCCTGCACATATCTGTTGCAAGTTGAATTCCATAGGCTCTAACAGCTTCATCATTGTCCTGGATAGACTCCAAGGCAGCAGTAACCTCAGCAGGTATCTGCAATATGACGTCAAATGTGAACATACATTTGTTTATTTAATCAGACTATATATACTTCATGACAATGAGAGAGAGACAGAGAGCACAACCACTGTCAATCTGTGTAGTAAAGTTTCAGAACCATATTAAATAAGGAAACAATAAGTGCAGTTAATTCATACACATTCCTACTAATTCTTTGTCACCCTAGCACATCCCAATATCATGGCTTCTCTATACCACTAATTACAAGTGTTATAGTGTTTGATGAAATTACAAGTGTTAAACAAAGAGGATTGTGCCATATTTCAAGTCAGAATTTAGAATGAGAACATGTATACCAGAAACTCAGGCAAAACACGCAAAAAGCCATATAAAGCAATAGCAAAAAACATAAACACAGAGTCACATTGATCTTCCTAGTTAGTATTTACTCAGTTTTGCTTCTGCGATGATATGAAAGATATTCCCTTAAAGCTTCATTTTTCTCTTTCAGAAGCAAACAAGAAAGCAATGTCTGATCAAAAGAGCAGGATACATGCTCCATACTGAGACATTAACTGGATTTTGAACTTCAAACTAATTAACCGAACAGTTCCGAAATCCCAAGTCATACAAAGTAAATAGCTCTTAAACCTTCCTCCCAACATGATTCTTAGAGTTCACTCACTCATAATGGATTGAAATAAGTACATGGTTTCCTTTCTTAAGAGTTTAAACATTCAACCTAACAAATAATACTTGCAAATGCAAAACGGGGAATGAGGCTATACCTTAGTTTTGCAGAAACCAGTCATCCTGATGAAGCCCTTGTAGTTATTGATAGGCATAATTCCAGGGACAATGGGAACAGTTATGCCAATTTGGCGACAGTCATTAACAAATTTCAGGAAAACATCAATATCATAGAACAATTGAGTGACAATGAGATCAGCTCCAGCATCACACTGTAGAGTCCAAGAGAGAAAAACACAACACATTCAGTCAGCAAGTCACCCCAAAACCCAAAAATAGAAATGAGCACCAAACAAAATACAAAAAAAACTAACCTTTCTCTTGAGGTAAGCGAGATCGTTGTGATACGACTCCATTGTAGCCACACCATTGCTTTCAATCATATCAGGGTGAGCCTCTGAGCACAAGAAAAAACACCACAACAGATCAACGAATCAACAGTGGCATCGAAAACACGAAAACACACACAAGAAAAAATGCACAGCAAACCACTGAAACAACAACGATATCAAAAACACACGAGAAAAACAGCACAATAGATCAACTAAACAACATCGACATCAAAACACAAAAATGCACAAGAAAAACAGCACAACAGATCAACTAAACGACAACGACATCCAAAACACAAAAACACGCAAGACAACAGCACAAAAGATCAACGAATCAACAATAACACCAAAAACACGAAAAAAAAACACAAGAAAAACAGCACAACAGATCAATGGATCAAAATTGACATCAAAAACACACAAGAAAAACAGCACCACAGATCACCGGAACAACAATGACACCAAAAAACGAGGAAAAAAACCAAGAACAACAGCAGTGTAATTGGCAATGTCAGCACAACAGATCAACAATGACAATCAAAAAACACGAAAACACACAAGAATCGGCAGTGTAATCAGTTCAAAACCTGGATAGCCAGCAACAGTGATCCCAAAATAGTCACCATACTTCTCCCTAATATGCTGCACCTGCAATCACAAATCCACAAAATTCCAGATCAGATGTGCACAAACAAACAAATTCCAGATTCACAATTCACGATCTAATCCTCTTCCTACCAAGTCTAGGGCACAAGCAAAACCTCCCTGGACCTGGACGAACTTGTCCTGGCCATGGGGAGGATCTCCGCGGAGAGCGAGCACGTTCTGGATCCCATTCCCCTTGATCGTCTCCAGCGCGTGGTCGATCCTGTCAACGGGCATGTTGGTGCAGGTGAGGTGCATCATCGTCTCCACGCAGACGGAGTTCTGCATCCTGTCGGCGATGTCGAGGGTGAGGTCGGCGGTGGAGCCTCCCGCTCCCCAGGTGATGTCGCAGAAGGAGGGGCTGTGAGCCACCATGCGCTCCATGCGATCGAACAGGTTGTCCACGCCGTCGTCGGTCTTCGGCGGGAAGAACTCGAACGAGAACGCCACCTTCCCGGCGGCGTCTGCTTCGCGGATCTTCTCGATCACCTTCATTTTCTCGGATTCCGAGAAGCTAAAATGCACTAGCGAGGTCGAGAGGGATCGGAAAGCAGAGATCGGCGAGGAGCAACGAGAGCTCAATTCGACGGATAGGGATTGGATTTGGGTTTGGCGCAGCGAAAATGTGTTGGCGGAGAGTTGGTATTTATAGGGAGGTTGGGTTTAAGGAGGAATAGTGCATTGGCACTCGCAAGTTGGTAACCGGTAGCCTGTAATCATCCACCAACCACCACACCACTCTGCTCCACCCCCAACTTACACTCACAGCCCACCACCGGAATATTCTTCCCCGCCACCAAGTTCAGGTCACATTCAACCACCACCACCGGAATACTCTTCCCCACCACCAAGTTCAGGTCACATTCAACCACCACCACCAGAATACTCTTCCCCGCCACCAAGCTCCGGTCACATTCAACCACCACCACCACCAGAATACTCTTCCCCGCCACCAAGCTCCGGTCACATTCAACCACCACCAAAATACTCATCACCTCCATCTCCACCCCCTGAATCCGGGTCGCCTCCAGAAGGATGCGCCACTCCACCGCCTCCACCACCACCATGCCATGAACCCACCCCATGCGCACCACCTACATCTCCAACACCAAGCCACGAGCACCACCACCCATCACCACCGCCGCAGCAACAATGGCACCACCACCAAAACCCATCTCTACCACCAATAAGAGGAGTGTCCTACGCATCTCCTCCGCCGCCTCCAATCCCATACTACTAATTGATCACCGCTTTGCTTCAACAACCAACACGATTGCATACACAATCCCTTCCACTGTGTGTTTTTGTTGAGCATTGTTCAAAAACATGAATTAATTTCATTTTGTTTTAATCACGTTTCTTTCTTTCGTATTCTTTTAATTTATGAAAATATGAGACAGGGTAATGAGGATGGGTCTATAAAATCTTGAATTAGTTTCTCATACAATCAAGTTTTTTGTGTATAATAAGTTTGAAAGAACAGTCATTAATTGTTTTTTTTCCTATCTTTAATCTCTTGATTGATTGCCATCACATTATAAGTACCACCGTCGACCGATGACAAATGAGTTACATGAACTATTCGCGACCCAGTACGTCGTCGTATCATGTTTGTCTCGTGACTTGAAATTAAACTTGTACCGACAACTACAAGTAGGGCTGAGTATGGGCCGAGTTGGGGCAGCCCGGCTTTAGTTTTGGGCCCAACCCGGGCTCAGCGGGTTCGCCATTCTAAGGCCTGCTGCCCGGCCCATGAAGCCCGATGCCTGCTGGTATGTTGGGCGGGTTGAACCCGGCCGGGCAGCGGGTTAGCCCAACCCAGCCCATGCTAAATATGTTAAACATACCCGACGGCCCAGCAAACCATCTGCCATCAACACACTCAGGCAGCCCAGCCCAACTCCTGTTTGTTAATGATGCTTCAGTTTGAAGCTTATAAGTGCTTCATTGCACTCGTCCCTTTCCGATGTGGGACTTTGGTAACCAATCATTCAATTTATATACCAGTGTGCACAGCTGAAGTTTATCAAAACTTTTGTGTCTAAAATTGTATGAGAATATATGCTTACTCTTTGTGGGTGATTCAGAGGCTTGTGGGCTTGTCCAGACTCCAGAGACCTGTTGGAGACTTGTTGGGGCCTGAAGAGGTGCTCAAAGATGGCCATGATGAGGAACATTGATATCAATATGGCTGTGGCCACAAAACCAAAGGATATGGCATTCATGGATGTCCCAAAGCTGCTGCTACTACTACTATTGCTCTTCCATGGAGCTTCTTGCCCTATAGGCTCTCGGCTCGTGTACATGTTCCACGCCTTCGATCTCTCTGAACCAGAATCGTTCATCGTTGCTCCTTTTTCGATTCCTGCTCTCTGAGTTAAAATAGATATTGGCTGCTGTGACAAGAATCAAGAGAGGAGCTTATCAAAAAATGGTATGAAACCAAAACAGTTTCTTGATCTTTAAGACCAAATCTGAAACTAAAGATTTCTATATCTCAAAACTTGAATATCAGGTTTCTGACAATGTTATTGCCTATATGCTTCATGTGTCCTATGATGGGATGACATTTCTTGTCTGAACCAATAAACTCAGAAGAACCTATTAATCATCTTCAGAAATAAAAAAATTACAATCATGCCTTAAAATGGCAACAACTAGATTGACTTGAACTGAAATTCTCATGTCTCAAGGATATAAAGAAGAAAAAAGCTACTAAAACACCAATTTCTTCATCTATCAATAAAAGGAACACAGAATCTATGTAAGCATATAACTCAGTGACATAGATATTCACATCTCTGAGTTTCTAACAAAAAATTCAGAAACTAAGGCCAAAAATTTTCTGATATGGAAAAGAACCCATCATCACCACCAAAAAGTTATTTTGCTTCCTCATAGAATTGTAGAAGAAATAGCCAGGAAATAACAAAACCTTCAAGTTGATTTTTTAATCGACAAAAAACACGACAAAAGCAATGCAAGAAACTAACCGGTCTTTAAGCAAAACTGAGAGGCCTTTGATTCGGGTCCCGGGAAGTAGGAGCACCCATTACCTTACTCTCCAGATCCTAAACCTTTCCTGCACAACACAAGCAACTATATAAGCCAATAGAAAACGAAAAACAGACAGAATCATATGGAAAATCCCAGCAGTGCACACAACTTTTCTTTTCATGTTTTTGGAATTCATGATCCTAGATGCCTAGCTTAATGAACACTATACCTTGTCTGAAGAAGCAAACATAAAGAAATCAAAAGAACGGCCCTTCCTGTCTGGTGAGACTAAAACAAGAGTGGCTTTTAAAAGCAGCCACAACCTTCCTAAAGTGGTGAAATATCAAATACTACTACTTGTTTAGGTTCTTAACCAATTTCTAACTAAACCCATTAACCCGCAAGAAAAAAAAACCCATCAGCCTCTCTATGCCTTGTCTGAAGAAACAAACATTAAAGAACTCAAAAGAATGGCCCTTCCTGTCTGGAGAGCATAAACAAGAGTTACCTATTGGTGCTCTTTAAAGTAGTCACAAACCATCAATCCACAAGAACACACTTGACAGTTGACAAGAAAAATACAGAAAAGATGATTTCTCAATCTCTCTTACCTCGGAAATATATCAGACTTGTGTGCAATAATGAGTGACACTATAAGCATAACTAGGAGTTTTTATCAGTAAAGAGCATGCATGAATTGCTAATCCAATTTTCACACCAGATATGATTTACTGCATAATAAAAAGAGCGCTTCACACGGTTTAATTATGCCATAGCACACAAGGGTTATTATTGAAAGCAATAAATAGTGAAGCCCACTTGAGGCCTATGGACCAACACGATCTAATCATGAGAAAGCAGCAAGATCTTCGCGTAATCTCCCGTAATTTAAGAATGAGGATTCATAGGTGATTAAGAAAGAATAAAGAAGCAAGAAAAAAAGCTGCAAGCAATTTCATAAGCTGAAGTTGATAAGCATTTTATAATTTATATGGTGTTAAAGGTTAGTGATCCTAAAATGACATTGTCATGGCAGAGCTTGGAGAATCAATGTTGGAGATCTTACAGCTATGCAGTAGAGCAGAGGTGTCATGATTCAAGAGAAGAAAGAAGAAAAAAAACAATGGCCTGAGGCAATAAAGAACCGAGCTAGCTAGAAAAAGGAATAGACCAAATTGTGTTCCTCCACATATAAAAATGGTATGATGAGAAGAGGAGCCCAAGTGCACCACTTTTTGTCAGAAACATATGCACTAAAGCTCTCAGAGGCATTTTATCAAACACCTAATGTGCACAAAATTGGAGTAAAAAAATTGAAAGCTGCTGGCTCTAACTGAAGATTACCACATGCCAAGAATTCTAGTTTTTTCATGTAATTCAGCAGTCTAGGAAAGATATGAAGCTAATAATTACAAGATAAATGATTGAAAAAAACACCACAGCCAAAAGAGAGGGTGAGGGTGAGGGAGAGAGAGAGAGAGATTGGGGGCTTTTTTTCCTCTCTAAAGGAATAGAGTGAGATTCTTTTTTCAACATAGCATTCACCATGTCTGAGAATGACATGAAAGGCCTATATCTACTAGTCTAACTAGATCTACCCCAAAAAGCTCTCAATTTTTGAAAAAGAAAGCCATACCCATTTCACCTTGCAAGCCCTATACTTTATGGGTAGGGTGAACATTTTAAAACCAGAACCAGATCTAACATGATGAATGTATCAGATATTATGGGTTCAACCCATGATTTTTTAGGTTGTGTTGGTTTTATTAATGTCAACTTGGAGGGTTTTGATATGAGTTTTGAGTTCATACAAAAAACTACGGGTACTCACATAATTCGGAACCAATCAAATTTTGTACATGTGGTGATATCTATAACATACATATGATTCTCATATGATATTCAACACTAATTAGTAATATACAATATGATCAAACATATTTTGAATTGTAATAAAAAAATGTACTTATCTTTTCAGTTAGCCTATATAAAATTAGATGTATCGAATTGCTTTTTCATCAATAGATAAAATTATGAGTACAAAAACGTCCAAATTGATACACGAACAAGTTAGAACCAACATTTTCAAATTTATCAATTCTGGTTCTTGTATATGAAAAATCAAACGCTCTGAACCAGTTCCCAAAAATTGAGACGGATCCGGGTACCCAACCCGATGCTTATCCCTATTTATGGGTATAGGAATTTCAACTCAATAACCATAGATTAATCATGGGTTCAATCTCAAATGACTCCCAAATTCCAAAAAAAAAATTATAAAACCAGTAAGAACTTATAAAGTTGAAACCTTTATCATGTAAACACAAGCTGAAGCAAACACCCATTTTCAAAATCAAAGAAAAATATACCAAAATTCCAAAATCAAAGACAGACAAAAGGTCAGGTCCACATGAACAAGCAATTACATGAAAAACAATAACTTACAAATAATCACCTCCCAATCTTGTCAAAATAGGGCCTATTGAAGATGCTTGTGTGTTTTGAATTCCATGTAAGACACATTACAAAAACAATAAAGGGACCCATATGGCAAGATAACACATTAAAGCAGATCTTGAAAATAGATTGAAAATTCCTTCTTTATTTCTCTTTTCTTTTCAAATCCTGTCTCCAACTCAAGCAAGCAACCTTTCTTATTTTCCAAGGAAAAAAATCAAGAAAATTGGCTTCTCCAGAGTTCTAAACAATTTGAAAAGAGAATTTTTCTTGTCTGAGGGATGGGATGTAAAGTGAAAAGAGTGAAAGATTTCACAACACTGCATGGAATTGGAAAGCTAAAAAGGAAAATAATAAAGAAAAAAGAACAAATTACTTAAACAAATAAATACACAGTCTTTGATTTAATTATTTGCTTCTTTATCACGTTCATAGCTTTGCTTTTCTGATCTTTTTGGCTCACTCTCACCACTCACTAACACAACACAACCCACTTTTACATGCCCCCTCTGTATGTAGAAATGATGGCCATTTGCTTAATAATAGGATAATAACGAACAAATTAAACTTGTTTTGTAAGTAATTCCATGCCCATGTACCCCAAGTGACTTTTGTTCCTTAATTTTTGACTGTTTATAACTGCAACAAACCTATCAAAACAGAAAAATAGAAAACTAAATTCAAAACAATAATTGCCAAAAGGATAAAAGTATTTGAAGACTAATTTAAGAAAATAAAAGGTTTAACAAATATGAATCAAACTTATTTGCCATTGGATTAAAATTATGTTTGGCTCACTACAATTGTCACTGATCAGTTCTAAGTTATATTTCCTATAATGAGGAATCAAAGTATCATATACAATTTAGATCACACTAATGGGATAACATCAATTTGAACAATCAAAATTCAAGACAATGTAGACTACCATGCAATTTGGATCACCATTCCAACTTTTACGCGATAGAGATTTTCAATGAAAGCCGGACCTCATCAAAAAATATAATTATTAAGAACAAGTTTTAATCTTAACGCATTAGTTTAAACTTTAAGTAAGTTAAGTTCTGAAATTTATCACCAAAAAACAAACTTTAGGTACTCTTACCACAACATTTTAATTTATTTTTAGTAGTATAATTGAGCAATGTCACCAATAGTCCAATACAATAGTATGCAAAATCAACGGTCAGATGTCACCAGTTGGAAGCGGGTCAATAAGGACACGTAAGCACATTATTAACCAATCATCCACCAACGTCAATATCATAAAAGTAGCATAGCCTATCACCCATCTATCTATCCTTTGCCGTTATCTTTTGAGTGAATTTTAATGTGTTGTTTTTTATCAGTAAGAAATGAATTTATAAATAATAACACAAGGGAAAACATTATTTACTTCTCCTGAATTTTTTCGGATTGTCACTTACTTCCTCTGTATTTTAAAATTGTCAGATATCACCCACAAGTATGACACCGTTTGAAAATTTTTTTAACACTGTTAGTTTTGGGTCAAAAAGACCAAAATGCCCTCAACTAACCATTAAATTTTCAAAAAAATGCCACTTCAGCATCAGATTTTTTTATATTGTGAAATTACTATTTTACCATTCATTGCATATTGATTTTAAACAAATGACTAAGGGCATATTTGTCTTTTTACAAATTAATAAAAAAATCAAAAATTGATTTTGCAGAGCAGGTGGTCGGAGGAGGCGGAGGAGGTGGTCGGAGGAGGCGGAGGAGAGTCGGAGGAGATGGAGGAGAGTCGGGGGAGTTGGAGGAGGCGGAGGGGAGTCGGAGGAGGTCGGAGGAGGAGGAG
>JAOWBG010076602.1:0-11425 GCA_028566255.1 Geranium maculatum
CATCACATCTAACAGACTCCATACCTGAACCAAACATACCCCCAAATTCTTAGCTTTTACACTATAATTCCTTAAGCATCTAAGGAAGTAATTTTTAATAAGTTTTTATTGGGGAGGAGAAAAATAAGCTCAGTGTGTAATCAGAAATCTCATATACAATGCTTAGTCAAAAAGCACGAGCTAGTTGCGACAATAGAGACCTTGATAAACTTAAGTCGTATTAATGAAATAACAATTTACTAGTCAACAAGTAAACTTTGCTACCTATTTGCATGTTTCCAAGCATTAAAAGTAAGAGCATGTCATTGCATCCACTCATTTGAGCAAACAAAGGCCACAAATAATGAACTTGTACCAACTAAAGCTCTTGAGAATGGAGCGAAACTGTGCCTATAGAAAAAGGCCTTGAAGTGATTGCTAAAGAAGAAAAACCATAGGCATGATTATGTTGAACCCATTATTAGGCAATTGGCAATACCATTACCAGCACCACGGGATTGGAACACCTCATGCTTATTACATGAGGTCTCTGCCACTTCACCCGCAACAAAATTTCCAAATATTCATCTGATTTTGTTTAGTTCAGCCAAAACATTACCAGCACGAAAAGGTCAGACCAAGATTCCCCCAAAATTTTGTCCCTCATAATAAGTTGCTATTCCGAGGAATTAACAAAATAATGCCCCATGGAAGAACAATCACTCACCCCAATTCTACCAGACTAGTTAAAAACAAGTACATGCATAACAATTGGAGATGGCTTGAGAAAGCAACAACGTAAATGGCCGTGAGACACAAAAAATATAAGCCACAGAGATCGCCTCAAGGACACATCCATAGCCACTGGACCAGCATGATTTTCTTTCAAATTGAATAAAAACTATAATTTCCAAGATATTACTCACAGAAAACTTCACGATTCGATCTAAACCCAGCAAAAGTAACAAAATTAAAGAGATTGCACAGAGAGAAAATGAAGAAACTAATTTCGAAAAAGAATAGATCTTCATAGACAGTCAAGGGTCGATTTTCATGGGTACTCACCAGGATCGAAATTCGAATTCTAGAGCTTCGATCAGTTCCGAGCCTCCTCCATTGGAATGTACCAGACAGTCCTGCTACAACCGTGCTTCTTCCGTAGGAGATTGTTACACTGCGAGTGTAATTAATCACTGAGACGCACGTTGCTTCATGGTCTCTAGCATCCGGGCACGTTCGATGCCCCATCAAAGTTTATGATGGCCAGTCAACGGTTTGAGTTGTTTTGTCAGAGTAAGCTACACGAAATATCATAGACCTCACCTACATGTGATACATACCCTCCCCGTTTAGTGAAAACAGCCTGGGCTGGGCGAGATGGGCTTCAATGAGTGCGACATAAAACGGAGTGTCGTTTTAGCTTGCTAGAAACGACAGGTCGTCTAAAAGGTCGGGGAAGCCAAACTCGAGAGAGAGAGAGAGAGAGAGAGCTCCGCAAAATCTAAACCAAATTCTGAAACCACAATGGCTTCCACTTCCGGTTCGAAAAAGCGCGCAAAACCGAAACCGAGACGCGATGCTTCTCCGCCGATTTCAGCCATGGAACCGCCGCTGAGCATCTTCCCGGCGAAGGAGGAGTTGCCGAGGCTGTTCATGGTACTCGCAATCGCTTCCTCGGTCGCTCTGGCCTGCAATTTCCTCTCCGTCTACCTCAACCAGGAACCGAAACCGTTCTGCGACGGCAATATCGTCTACGACAACTCCATCTCCGGTGAGTGATATACGCAACCAATTTCAGATCATCTCAGAGTGAAGGAATTGTGTATTTGTTGACCTAGAATCGTGCAGTGTTTGTTTTTCTTCAGCTCATTTAATGTTGTTATTGTCATTTTTGTAGTGCTACAGGAAAGTGATATATAACCTAGTTCTGAAATTCTGAGTGTTTGGTATGACTTTGTACACTGATGTGAAGTTGCAAACCATTGCAGATGTTTGTGAACCATGTCCGAGTAATGCTGAGTGTTCTGAGGGAAAGTTTGAATGCTCTCCTGGTTTTAGAAAGCTTGGGAAGTTTTGTGTGGAAGATGGTGAAATTAGTCAAACAGCTACAAAACTCGTATGTATCTTGTTATTTCTGATGTACACTGGTGCATTGTAGATATAAATTGATGTATAGATGCTTTTAACTTGAGTTACATATTTCTAATTTTACAATTTACATTTGATGCAAGAGCAGTCTGAATTGATTGAAGTTCACCTCTGTCATGCACATGCTCAATATTTGTGTGATGGAACCGGAGCAGTTTGGGTTTGTTACCTACTTACATTTATCTTTAATTTTTTATATGAGCTTTACGCGCATATTCTTGATGTTTTTGTTTGTCTGTTGCTAGCATGTTTTGTCATACCTCATTGGATACCCATTTCATTGCAGGCTCGAGAGGATGATATATGGAACGATTTAGATGGATTGGAGCTTAGAGAAAATTTTGGTCCAAATAGTGCCGTTTATTTGTATGCGAAGCAGAAAGCAATGGAGAGGACCGGTACAGTTCTGGAGACAAGGACAAGTACTCATGGGTTTGCTCTTGCTTCTTCAATGTCATTAATATCTGTATACTAACTGAATGATTTGGTTGTACTTTGAGCAATCCATTTCAAATATATTTGTCTTTTTGTAGGATCAAGGAGTTGAAGTGTCCAGATTTGCTAGCACAACGTTACAAGACATTGACATGTGCTGTCCGGCAATGGATTTCCCAGCATGCTCTAATTCTTATGCCAATTTTCGCATTGGTATACCATACTAGATGCATCTGCTCTTTGCTTACATTTTGGTATCAACATGTTGAAGCTTGTTGACAATGTTCAGGTATACAGTTCATGGGATGCACATTCTTACTCTTGAAACTTCGTAGGAGACGTCTATTAACCAGAGCTGGAGATTTATATTGTGAGGTAAATAAGGCAGGGTGTTTCTCCTACGAGAGATCTACCATCACATGATTGCCAGTTTCTCATTTCATTTGATTCTTACAGAGGACACCACTATCTCATCATCTAGTCTCAAAATAAAAGCAACCCAAAGTATGAAATTATGGGTTGAAGAAATTAAATAAGCTTGTTACATCTTTATATACAAAATTACCAATATTCTAAACAAGTATGCCTAATTGATGCAAAGCCATTGTAGCACATTTGAAGTTAGGACGACGATGACAGCCTGCCCTTTTTTCTAAGACCTAAGTGGAAATGCCGGGCTCTGAAGGAATGCCATAGAAAATGATTGAATCACAAAAGTATTTAAATGCATGTACCTTGTGTTCTTGTTCAAATTCTCTACCGCTGGTTACAGTAAAAGCTCCACCCATCCCAATTGGACCGAAATATTTGGTTTTATAACCTCATTTTTTTTCATTTATCGTGATACTAATCAGCTGAAATAATAAAAGGCCATTTTGTGGGTTTGGATGATCTTTTGCAGCCCTCTAAGGAATAATTTCTTCTAAATTTTTCTGTCGAAAGTTCTGAAACCTGTTAGTGCACATTAAAGTTGCTGTTATATCTGATCACTTTATCATCTACTTTAGCCTTCCAAATTGAACTAATCCTTTGAATTTTATAAGACACATCAATCACTGTTTCCCTGAATCCTGATATAGATTTGTGACATACTTGAGGAGAATGCCTTGAAGAGCATAAATGGTGAAAGTGAACCATGGATAGTTGCCTCTTGGTTGCGAGATTCTCTTCTCTTACCCAAAGAAAGGAAGGACCGTGTGTTATGGAAAAAAGGTATTCTGAGTTGTTTTTTTTAACTTTTTTTATCAGCAACAAAATAAAATAGCAATACCGCCAGCATGGGGATTCGAATCAGCGACCTCATGCTTATTACATGACGTCTTTGCCACTTCACCCGCTGGATTTTGTGTTTTTTAATAATTCTCTTAATTTGTGAATCTGCGAGCTTTTCCATAGGAGTGGGAACATTTGTTAATGGTAATAATTTTCTAGGGTTCGGACTAGCCTGCAGTGACCTTGGTGATCCAAATTCGTACAGCTGTATGTGTCCTGAAGATGAGATTGAATACCAAATTTATGTTTAAATTTGGAAAGGAAACATCTAAGCAACCAAAAAACTCGGATTTTTGTTTTTGAAGGTAAACTAAAGCTGACATATAATTAAAAACTTCAATTACAGAGATTAAAATGAAGGCACATATTTGTTCCTTTTAGAAGGAGAGCTACATAGTAACCCTAGTGTGCCACATAGTAATAGAATTCAAAAGTAGTATCCTTATTCTTTGAAATTGAGTACTGAATCTTTTTAAGTTCATATAGTTGAGACCCTTTTAATTTTGAATGCTGCTATTGTTTTGCAGGTTCAAGAGTTGGTTCAAGAAGATTCTCGTATAGATTGGTACCCAAAGGTGGTAAAGGGTGAACCGAAAGAGGTGTGGGAATGGCAAGGTATATGGGCGCATAGTTTGCTTTAATTGGTTGTGAATTAGGTAGCCTAACTTAACTATATCTTAAATTGTTAAACTTTTCTTTGCCAATCATATTTTCGTATGCCAATGCGTTACGAGAATTGATCAACTTCAATATTTGAATTTTGAACTTTTGAGTGAATGATTATAGGGTGTGTAGAAAAGGTAAATGTGTAGGTTAAAACTGCCTTAAGGTTTCTGGGTCCATCTAAATGATGTATGTATAGCGCTGCTGCACTTGTGCGTAAAAGTGATAAAGTTCCTCGCCTTGTTAGAGGAGTGTGGTATGTTCGATTGACTTCTTCAGGCTTCCTTGGGGTACATTGAAACAATAACAGGATAAATGTTCTGATGTGGTTAAAGGCACTGACCCTCTTTTCACAATACATACATGATTACAGTTTTGTCGCTTAGAATCCACAAATATCTTGTCGTGTGTGTTCTGTATTTCAACTATCTCACCACTAGTGCTTTTTCCACAATTTTGACATTCAATTTCTTTGGTGGTCCACAGTTGAAGGCCCTCTCAGTTCTTCGGGAAAGAGGAACAAAAGAGAAGCTAGCAAATTAAAATCCAGTGGAGCGAACAGAGACATCAACCAGCAGCTTCATGATCCATCCAAGCCCGGTAAGCGACTAAATTTCTTATCATGTAACAGTTTCCGTGGTCTCTTAAACAGTATACTATGCGTGTTTTACCTGAAATAATTCAACTAAATATGCAGGGAACCACAGTGTCGGTACAGCCCCCAAAGTCTTGATGTTTCGAAATGCAGCTTCTTAAGGTCTCAATCTCAACAGTCCTCTGTCACCGACAGCTGAACCAACTGAAAGCTTATCACTTGATTATGGTATCTGATAAACAATCAACCCTGTAAACTGCAATACTTTTTCTATGTTTCTGTCTGGTGGTTGCAACTTCCAACCCTATCGGGGAATGGCCTCTATGTAAATCAGAATTGCACATCTTATCTGATGGTGCATCAAGTGTAGCATGGAACATGATGCATATTATAGAAACTGCCCAAAAGATTTAACTGCATTGCACATGGAGATGGGACCAACCCTAGAGTGGTCACCCATAAAGCGTTCTTATTCCTCTTCACGGCACTATGTTTTCTTCATTTCCTGGTCTTTTAGTTTTAGGGCACTTTGTTTGTAGGACTCTGCATCATTAACCCTTATGCCCGGTCCGTCCGTTTTATTTATTACAAATATGAAAATTAAACTCAACTGCCTTTTTACTTTATAGTACTTGGGTTAGACAGAGATCTAAAGTGGAGGGCCTTGTTGTGTAAGATAGATGTCTTTTCAGGAAATGTTCTACTAACGTTTATGTCATTATCGCATTCATTTCCTTTTTATTCCACGATTCATTCATTCATTCCGTATAAATTAGACAGCTGACCCATAACAATTAACAATACCGAAAATGACTGGTTCCCTAAGACAAAATTCAAGCTTTCATTTATTACATGATGGTACTAAATACCAAAACAGGATTCAAAGATTAATATATCATCAATTTTAAAAGTGGTAAAATAATCAAGCAGATGAAAATTTATTGTTCCACGTGGATTTTTATTTTGAAGTCAAAAGTAAAAGCGATGAATGTTATGAAAGCATAGACATCTATTGTTTTTTTTAATATAATGGACAAAACTATTTAATAAAAATAAAAAATAAATAGGACGGTGCAGGCTTGGCAACTTGCAAATGGTGAATACTGTCGGCAATATTAATGGTTACCACTAGGAGGGAACGATTTGACTCCGAGTGGCAAGATCTAAAGCTGTACTCTGCTGCGAGCAGGTTCACGTGAAGCCATATGATCTGTTTCCATTTACAAGATCAATCAGGATCTTATACGGTGAGGCCGAGAGCAGCAGATTGGATCAAATTAGATCGGACCATTGCGATGTAGTCTTATGTTGTTAAACTCAGATTCAAATACAAATCAGATCCTCAACTCAACCTCAACTCTATATTCTTCGTATTATTTAGATTCTCTTTCTTGCTAGCTGTCTGTCTCTTCTTTTATACTTCACTTTCACTTTCACACTCGACTCGACTCTCTCTCGCTCAGTCACCACTCGATCTCGCACCACTGAGGAGCTCTTAGCGAAGCTTTGCTCGCACCCTTTTTTCCACACTCGCTGTCGGTTCCAAAGACCTCGACTTTTCTGGTAATTCCCTAATTTGATCTCAGTTTGTTCGATCTCTATATGTCGCTGTTTATGCTTGCGAATCATTTCCATACTTTGTAGTTCCTTGTTTCTTTGCTGCGGCATTGGTTTCTTTGCTGATTTCTTGTTGGATCTGCGAATTGATTTACTTTTCTAGGGTTTTTGGTTGGGTTCCTGATTGTAAAGAGTTTAATTGAGTTTCTTAAATCATGCATCGTGTTTTGTTCTTGATACCAAATCTGGGCTCTGGACTCCTTTTCTAGCTTTAATTTGAGTGAGAATTTGAGTTTGCCACTGTGAGTGCAAGAGATCAGCCTTTGGTAGTTGTGTTGTTGAAGTTGATTTGTGTTAACTGAATGCTGGAGGTTGAGTAGTCTACGCCAACTGTTTATCAAATTATTTTCCTGGATAAGTCACTGATCATTATCAGAAGATCTGTTATTTCCTTTCGTAAATTGTTCTGAATCTTGATATTTTTCCTTGATCTCTGATGTTTGTGTCATGAATCGGAAATTTAGTATGGAAAATAATTGTGGGGAGTTGGACAGTAATGGCTAGTGATAAATACTGTTACTCTTCTTCAAGGAATTAGTTGTTTTTATAAAGAACCCCCACTTTCAATTATTTTTATGTTGTTCTGATCTTCTAGATCTTGGTATTGTAAATGGGGATCCACAGTTTAAATTTTTGTTACAACTTACCTCTTACTACTGCAACCCTTATTTTTGAAACAGTGGAATCGCAACTAGACGTTATTTATGAGTGGTTAGCATGTTTATTGATGTTAAATTATGATTTTCTTGAATAAAAAGAACCTCTCTGTCAATGGTGGTTAGTTAATGGATACTAAGCACTTCCATAAATAAGAGTTAGGTAGCTCCAATAGTATGAGTATTTTATTCTTAAAAGAGTAATTTTTGTTGTTTGGTTCTTAACATAAGCGTTCCTGATATGCAGCAAAACACTGCCTCTTAAGTCTATTGCTCGTCACGGCAGCCCTTAGGGAATTCCCTTTAGCATATGATGGGTTCTAAACATAATAACAAAACGCGGAGTCCGGTGTCTATTTTCATTGTGCTTGGTCTGTGCTGTTTCTTTTACATATTGGGAGCATGGCAGAAAAGCGGTTTTGGAAAAGGAGATAGTATTGCCTTGGAGATAACAAAGCAGGCAGATTGCAATATCCTTAACAACTTGAGCTTTGAAACACATCACAATGATGTTGCCATTGTTGAACCTTCTGAGCCAAAAATTGAAGAGTTCCAGCCATGTGATGATAAATATTCTGAGTATACACCTTGCCAAGAACAAGACCGGGCAATGAAGTTCCCAAGGGAAAATATGATATACAGGGAAAGACATTGTCCTCCAGATGAGGAAAAACTGCATTGTCTTATTCCAGCACCCAAAGGTTATATGACTCCGTTTCCTTGGCCAAAAGGTCGTGACTATGTCCACTTTGCTAATGTTCCTCATAAGAGCTTGACACTTGAGAAGGCTAATCAGAACTGGGTCGAATATCATGGGAACGTTTTAAAATTTCCTGGTGGAGGAACTATGTTCCCTCATGGTGCAGATGCATACATTGATGAACTTGCATCGGTGATCCCAATTGCAGATGGCACTGTCAGAACAGCTTTGGATACTGGATGTGGAGTATGTTTCTATTTTATTTTAAATAACTCGTTCCTTCATTAAATATTAAAGACTTGCATCCTTAATCTTTCTCCGTGAATGGTGCAGGTTGCTAGCTGGGGTGCATATCTAATGAAGAGAAATGTATTAGCAATGTCATTTGCTCCGCGAGACAATCACGAGGCACAGGTACAGTTTGCGTTAGAGCGAGGTGTACCTGCTATAATTGCTGTCCTTGGATCAATACGTCTTCCATACCCTGCTAGAGCCTTTGATATGGCTCAGTGCTCTAGGTGTCTTATACCGTGGTCTGCAAATGGTAAGTAGAGTTAATGCTTTCAAATCATGCTTAAGGATCTTTGTGTGCAAGATGCACTTAGCACATGAAGCTGTTCTTATTTTTAGAATTTGTGAAAATGTATTATTAATCAGACAGTTATGTGTTAGTAACTTGAGTACCAAAGATGTTCGTTGTTACTGAGTATTGTAAATTTTGATGTTTATGTAGTTTTACTGAAGACAGTTGTTAGGTGAATGTTAAGTTTGTGTTTCCACAATTATAATACTCATGTATACAACATCAATATCCTGGATCATGTTTTGGCCTTTTAACACCAAACAGAAATTAATATCAAATTCAACTGCTTACTGCATTATATTTTCTGTGCACCTTTTAAATGTCTAGGAACAGTTCTAGTACAGTATATACCTATGGTTGATGACATTTTCATATGTGAATTCCTTTATACAGATGGGACCTACCTGATGGAAGTTGATCGAGTCCTTAGACCAGGTGGCTACTGGATCTTGTCTGGCCCTCCAATTAACTGGAAGACATACTACAAGACGTGGAAGCGGACAAAGGAGGATCTAAATGCAGAGCAAACAATGATCGAGGAGCTTGCTAGGTCTCTTTGCTGGGAGAAGAAGTACGAGAAGGGAGACATTGCTATTTTCAGGAAAAAAATAAATGACAAGTCCTGCCAAAAGAAGTCTACTAATAAATGCCAGTCAAAGGATGCTGATGATGTCTGGTGAGTCACTACATGTTCAGTTTTATATGTTACTTGTTTAGAGCAACCGGCTAACACTATGGTAAAAAAGATCCATTAACTATCTGTATTACTATAGTTATTTGTTCTTGGAGATTCTTTTGTTGTCTTGGATTAGTGTGTTTGTTGACTTCAGTTTAGCACAGCTAGTAGTGTGTTTGTTGACTTTAGCATTATGATTATTTATTCTTTTTGTTGTATAAGTTTCAAGTATTCACTGTTAACAATATTTAAGCATATGCATTATTGATCGTTGCACTAAATTGGACTGATAACATTAAAGTTGTTCCAAATTTCTAGATAATTTCTGTTTCTTTTTCATGTTCTAACTTTCAGGGTTTGCGTTGTGATTCAGGTACAAGAATATAGAGACATGTGTAACCCCTTACCCCAAGGTGAACAGTGCAGATGAAGTAGCAGGAGGCGAGTTGAAGAAGTTTCCAGCAAGGCTTTTTGCAGTCCCTCCTCGAGTAGCTCAGGGACTTGTTGACGGGGTGACAATTGAATCTTACAGTGAGGACAACAAACTATGGAAGAAGCATGTAAATGCGTATAGGAGGATCAATAGGTTAATCGGCACTGCAAGGTACCGGAATGTAATGGACATGAATGCTGACCTTGGAGGATTTGCTGCAGCACTTGAATCACCAAAATCATGGACGATGAATGTTGTGCCTAGCATTGCCCAGAACACTCTGGGTGTTATTTATGAGAGAGGATTGATTGGCATATACCACGACTGGTACTTTTCCATGAACCTATAACTATTCTTTCATACCCATGTCATTCTCAGTCAAATTTTACCAATTCCATCCCCATATTTATTAGACTCAGTGAATAACTTGAAACCACAGATCCTTATAAACTTGCATGTTTTGAATTCTAAAATACGTGTTTATCTGTTTCTTCTTTCAGGTGTGAAGCCTTCTCTACCTACCCGAGGACATATGACCTAATTCATGCCAATGGACTTTTCAGCTTGTACGAGAACAAGTAAGCAACGACCTCTCCTTCTCAAAATGCTAGAATTAAAATTTTCTGCTTGTTATATAATTGTTTGTGTAGTTAAGAATTGCTGAAATCACACGGCAGAACTGAACTACAACCGTTAGAGTGTTGTCTGCATCAGAAATCAATTCTAACCAGCTAACGATAACTAGATAAGCTCTGGAAATTAATTAACCAAATCTGTATTATACTTTTTCCAAGCAAAACACTTTCTTGGGATTGATTGAAATGTGCAAACAGGTGCAACTTCGAAGATATACTCCTAGAAATGGATCGCATGTTGCGCCCGGAAGGGTCAGTCATTTTCAGGGATGAAGTCGATGCCCTTAACAAGGTGAGGAAGATTGCGGATCGCATGAGATGGGATACCAAAATGGTGGATCACGAGGACGGCCCTCTGGTGCCCCAGAAGATACTGGTTGCCATCAAACAGTACTGGACGGGTGGGAACAGCACCAGCTCCAGCTCGTCGGACAATGAGTGAACCATATTGTGGTCTCGGGGTGAATGAAAAACAAATGCTCATGTTCCCTCCTCGGAGATGGCATGAAAAGTAACTTAATGTTGTTGTGAGTAGGAAGTAGAAGCAAGTGTGTGTTCCCAAGATGTAGCTTTACAGCCAAGAATGTTATAAAGATGTAACGTCACAATAAGCATAGCAGTTGTAGTCATGACTTGTACATTATGCAAGTGATTGATTGCTTTGCTTTGTTCAAATTTATTCATCAACCTCAACTTGAACTTTGGGATTTTCAGTTCTCTAAACATAAGCTTGCATTTATCCATCAACTTGGGAATTTACGGATCACAGCACAGACCTATGGTTCCAGGTTTGGCTCAATTGTGATCCAGACTCTCCTCTTTAAGGTTTTCCTCAACACTAAACCAGTAAATCTAGTATGGCATCAACTTAGGATAACCAAAAATAACCCTCAATGTAATTGTCATAGATGTTCTCAAGTACTTGACTCGCTAGAATTTGGATCTTAATTTTAGAAAGAAAATTCATTTTTTATCAGCCATACATGTCCATGTGGTTTAGTAATCAGATGATAGGAGATCACTCGTATGAAAG
>JAOWBG010077711.1:0-33610 GCA_028566255.1 Geranium maculatum
CCTAAGCTAAGGCTTCCTTCTCTTGTTTGGTTCGACATCCCGAATCCCTATTCTGAGTCCGAGTCCGAAATAATGAAAATAATGAATTGAGCCGGAATCGTCCTATTTTCAGGATCATAATAGAATTCTATAAAAAAATGATATTATCGTCAAGGCCAAGTCCCTCCCTTTTCGATTTGGAATCCGGATCCTATGTTTTCGCTAAGACAAAAACACCTTGGACCCGTCCGACCTGACCTAATGACATTACTTTTGCTAGCCGTTACATGACTGACTCTAGCTGTAGGTTGTTGCTTGCAACATTTATTGATATGGCAGGCTGGCATAATGACAAGCTTAATGACAAGAGGTACTCCCTGGTGAAGACCTTGACTTGGCAACCTAACAACTACCCCTTAACCAGGACCGAAAGGAGTAATCCCTTGATCTCGGATCGGAGATGCTAACAGGGCGGGAATCGAAGTGGGGGACCTCTCTACCGCCTGTGTCTATCTCCTGTCAAGTATGCTCCGTACAGGGTAGTACTCTTGGAAAGATAGAATATCACCGCGTGAACATAACATGTTGTTACGAATGTAACTCCCTCCTGAGGTATCGACCACTATTCTAAATACTAAATATAGTAAGGCGGAGAACTCTTGTTCATTGGAGCGCCGGAGTGCGGAGGTTGTTCCCATCATTGAAGTAAGAGTGTGGGACTGAGCCTTCCGAATGAGAAAAAGTGCAACCTTTCCGTTGGAAAAACCAACGCAAATATCATATTTACTTTCTCTCGCCCTACTTCTAAAGATAGATAGAAAAGGTTGGAAAGAGTGACTTTATGAAATTCTCTCCTTTTAGAATTCTTTCTCCCACGCACCTCTGCCCTCTTTCACCGAAGAGGAAAGAATAATCTTCCAAGGCTTATCAACCTTGGGCTGCCGCAGACCAAGGCGAGCAGAGACCTCAATTTCCATTCCTAAGCTTGCTTTCTTGGAGCGAATTGGATGATCAGTCCGAGAGTGCTGGAGAAAAGAGAAAGCGGTAAAAACCTCTCTGATTCGGTCACCGAGCAGTCGGACGACTCTTCAGTAACCCAGGATGACCCGACCCCTTCGACGCTTCTTTCGCTCCCTTCTAGTAGCAAGAACAGAAATAGCTACGGTTATTGCCATTCTTGTCCTGTTCTTCTTCTATCTAAGTGATTGAATTCGCATTTGCGACTAATACAGCGCATATGAGTTGTCCCATATCGGCTGTTGAGGAGTGAAGTGAGTTAGCTGCCACTTAACAGCTAACTTACGTCATCTTAGTTACATTTACCTAATCAAGAGAGAGGTCGGATAGTTGATTTGACTGTGAAAGGACAAAGAGTAGTTAAGGACTGTCGCTATTGGAGCTATAAGGCTCTTGTAGATAGGGTTGAGGTATTTATTTTTCTAATGAGGAAGAGAGAAGCATAGAAGCTATGTTGTCATTTTGTTAGTTTGAGCTTAGTTTTCCTGCTTTCTCTTCTATACCTGCTCTCTTCGTACCATACTTTCCTATCTAAGGACGAAGTACCATAGGCAAGAAAGGGAACCAACTTGTCCACAAGAAAGAATGAGTACCTACTTCGGAACTATACCTGCACCATCAATCAATCATCTAGCCCATTGAGTGCTCTATTTGTCCAAGGTCTGTGGCCCTTGTAACCCGAGAAAATCACCTACTCGCCCTTACTTACTTACTTACTTTTCCCGCAGCCCTCCTTCACCCCTCCACCTATCCCTTGTCATAGGGTTCTTAGCTTACTTGGTTTGAATGTTACCTGAAATTAGAAACATTACCTCACCTCTTCCTGTA
Source organism: Geranium maculatum (assembly GCA_028566255.1). Taxonomy (NCBI): domain Eukaryota; kingdom Viridiplantae; phylum Streptophyta; class Magnoliopsida; order Geraniales; family Geraniaceae; genus Geranium; species Geranium maculatum. The sequence continues at coordinate 1,825 of JAOWBG010077711.1, forward strand.
CTTACAAGATACACTTCTATTTGAACCTTTCCTTTCCTACCCAATCTCGAGAGCTAGGAACAAAACGTTTCCGGCCATTACCGTCTAGCCGTTGGTAATCCTCAATTCTCAACCCTAGCCCATTGAGTGCTCTACCGTCTATTAGAAAGAGCGGCTAATCTCATTTCCCCTGAACTATAGCCCAAAAAAGACACTTGGGATACTTCCTGCTTGCTAGCTTGACTCCCCTACCCAGATGTTTAATCACTTGTTCACCTAACCTCAATATAAGTACAACAGGCTATCCTATCTTTTTACTCCGTACAACAGGCAAAGAAAGCAACTAGCTGCACTAGCACCATGAGAAATGACTTTTGTTTTCGGTTTTGCTAACTTATACTAATCCTAAGACAAGAAACCTAAGTATTCTCCTCATCCCATTTTTAGCTGTTTTTAGGAATACCCATAAATGTGACTTCTCAGTCATATAAAGAAAGGTCTCCGAGCCTTCATTTCCGGACCCGGTCGAGCAGTCTCCGCTCACATTTCTGCCGCATGGACAGACTCAACCCCCCGCTTCTAGGCCTACCAGTTATGGAGCCGGAGCTTCTTCCTCGAGTCCTGTCATGACTTGAGCCCTGATATTCCAACAGAGCTACGTTAGCCGTCCATCGAACATAAGGACTTCACCTTATCTAAATTGAATTGCATCATACCTGAGCTCTCTCAGCTACACCTTTCTAAGGAGCATAATCTCAGACAAGCAACACCTTATTCCTCTTAGTCTACTTCTTCACCCTATTTGAGATCTACCATCAGTGAGATATCATGCATTTCATCGTTCGATAAATGCCTATTCTTTCCTGGGTATTTATTCATCCCAAGCGTTGAGAAACGTTGGTTCGTTAGAGGTGTCCAAGCTTGCCTATTCTTTCCTTGGTAACCAACAAGAACAAACTTCTATTTCTATTTTCCTAGCTGACCTACCGAAGTGACCTCGCTGACCGAGTTTTCTGCCTTCTTGTTTTCTCGAAGCAAAAAGGGCGCCTAAGACAAGCAAATCAGGCTCGAACTGATGACTTCCACCAGCAACAGAGCTACCATCGGCACTACCCAATCTCGATCATATGGATCCCTACCTATATTCTTTCCATCTTTCCGAGATTAGCTATATCCTCACAAGAACAACAGCGCTAGGGTGTAATCTGTTCTACCTGCCTTTCTCTTTAGCTATGGTAAAGCATACGTGCCACCTATACCTTCGAAGAGAGCATAGAGCGACACCGATGGACGAAAAAGGATTCTTTAATCAACCAGTCAACCTTCATTCTTTGTTTTCATCACGGTTGGTCAACTTTTTTACTGGCGGAATCGGGGCTGGGCTTCAAAAGCATCCGAGCGAGGGTGTCACACCGGACGTTATCGATATCATGACGAAGAGATAGCAAAGGGACTGAATTAGTAGGCGCATAGGCACCTGCTGATCTCGTGATGAAAGGAGGAAAGGGGACATAAGAGAACTCTTTTTTCGTGGCTTAAGTCAAGCATTCGTGACAGACAACGGGTTGTTTTCCTTCCCTACAATCTTGTGCTGAAAACGCCATAATATTCCTATAATAGACATTCTTTTATTTGGAAACTATACTATGCTAGCTATGAGTCGATGTTCACACCAGGGAGGCTGCTAATAACCCCGTACCGAAATGTCTCCTGGGTTCTTCCTGTGGATTCCCACCAGGTAAAGAAAAAGGGTTCTGTTCTCGAACCGTATGAGGGGTATAGGTATATAGTTGTTAGCTTCATTCAGCTCTCCGTGACTTGACTGTAGTGTAACCTCCTCGAAATGTACCGCGAGGATCGTTTCTTGATGAGCAGCGGGTGTTCGGGCGCTCTAATGTAATGAATTGAGCAACTTCAACAGTTCTTTAAGTTCGGACTGGTAACAATCGCTTTTTCTACTGTTGGATGACTTTTTTCCGTTCCAATGGTTTTCCAAGAGAATTACCCGGTATCAAACGCTTTGATATGGTTCTGGCCCGTTGGTTACGCTTCGATCTCTTCTTTCTATGACTTTTTTCAGCATCTCTCATTCCCCTATCACATCTATAAAAAGCGCATATTCATTGCATTGGAACGAGCGATCAATGCCAACTTTTGACCTTTCTTTTCTTTATATTCTTTTTTGCCAGCCTCTGTGCGTGCGTGCTATTGTATTGATGAAACTATAGCCAGCTGCACCATCACTAGCGGCGACAGAGTCATAACCAACAGCTCCAAATCTAATTACCGATGAAATGGTATTGGTCTCGTACACTCTCTCGATCGGTATTGATAGGAATAAAGGAGCTTTTTCACATTAGGTAGACTGACGAACTTCGTACCTCGCGAAAAGTCATCAACTGAAACTACTCATGCTGGCCGGATTGTAGCTCGCTAGCTCTATGCTCTAGCTCGTTTGGTTAAATCATCCAATTTGATCTGCCTCACACATTACTTCCTATACTAATTCATTTTTAAATAGGTAGGGTATTCTAGCTATTCCAATTGGTTCAACAAGGTAAGCAGCTGACAAAAGCAACTGCTGGGCGCTACACCAGTCACATCGGTTATCCAACCTCCCCCGCATAGGATAGTAATAGAACTTCGTAGCTGCGAAGCCTTGATAAAAAGTGTTGTCTAGTAGAGGTACCAAGAGTCAATCACAAGGTGTATAGTTACATTGAACAAGGCCCAGGAGCGCCAGGGCAATGATGAAGGAATTCACGCTGATGTAGCTAGCCACCTTCATTCATTCATAGTCGATTCACATTAGGGTTCCCAACACAGAACAGTGAGTGTTTGAAGTATCCACCGTTTTCTTTGTCTGTTAAGCCTCACAGCTATTATGGTATGGAACCGATGGGACTTCAGAAAACTGCAATAATCGCAGTTTATCCACTCAATACTTCGGTTTTCAAGACCACGATCTTCGACTTATTAGCTCCCAAAAAGGTACTGCTGACCAAGGCTTATCAACCTAGGGATATAAATACCAAGGGTTTACTATAATAACACAAGCTACCCTCTCATATTCATATCGATTCGTTCTCATAGCCAACGATAACGCAAGAAGAACAACTTATGACCGACCTCGCGCGCGGATGGAGAGGGATAAAGTGACTCGAACAAACCCTCATCCTATGCGGATGAGCAAATCAAATTACGAAGAGGTTTTCCCTAGTGTGTCCTCACCTTGGTTAAGAAACTCAATCTGTATGAAAAAAGGGAAGTTACAACAGAACAACGGGGCAGTGATGAAGTGAAGGCGGCTCGCGAAGTAGGAAGTAGACAGCAAAAACAACAGCGCTTTCTTTTCTACCCTACCTCTCGCAATTGTATTATATAAGCGCTAGGCTACTACGCCCTTTAGAATGCCAGGGGCCCAATAACGCACTTCATCACTCCAATTCTACTAGGGGATTCACTTCTTGCATTACTTACTGCTAGCACTCTACAAAAAGCTCCGGTCTTAACGCCCTACTAGCTGATGCTCGCCTCGGGTTCGTCGTCGGGTTTCCCGTTTATACCCACAACGGAGGAGAAGAAAAAACACGGCTCACTAACTCTGCCTGGGCAACAATGGAAATGCCTGGGGAGTACCTATTATTCGTTTTACCCCTACTCACTTTTTTTCTAAACTTAATAGATGCTGCAATGCAAGATGGAAATTCTGAATGACGAGAGTTCGTTCCCTATCGAGTTTCCCATCGACGAGTGGACATCATCTGCAAATTCGTTGATCCCACCAGCACACGTACGTTGACTGACCCCTTTTTTCTTTTTATCCATCTATGAAAAGTGAAGATCATATCTGTTGTCGTCTGGGCTGGGAGTGGCATATGATGGATGTCGTAGCATTTTTTTCTGGAAAACCCTCGCCGCTGTTATCCCCTTGTTTATGTATGGGAATTTGTTTGTCGGCAACCCCAAAACAAAAAAACACACTTACTTATCCATAAAGAAAAGATAAAGAAGCACGACCGGCCATTATTGTTGTGTAGCACGATAGTAGCTCTCTCGTTGTGTCGCTGTCGCCCAGGGCATAACCCTTCTTTACCATTTTCCTTTCTTTCTATTTTGATGAGCTGCTTCACTACACATAATATGAATCTGCGAGAAAAAGCTTGGCATGTGAATCGCCTCGTCCCCAACAATCCAAGGTCTTCAATTCCATTCTTTTCTACGTTAGGATTGAAGCTTATCGATCGCACCACGCGTATTCACAGATTTTATCAAATATCCGCTATACATATACAGGAATATGGGGCTTTCTTCTCTTTGCGCGTCAAGTCAAAAAACCAAACCCGGCGGGGGCGGCATTATTCATGAGTCGTGAAGAAAGCACTTTCCGACAGCGTAGCGTCTTGACCCCTATATCCAATAGAATGAGAGAATGGTGGGATTGAAGACCTGCTGGAGGAACACAACACAACAATGTCCAAGTTAGGTTAGCGCAACTTTCTTTATAGCTATTATGATGGGTTGGCTCATACCCCATATCGGTCTCATTCATCTCTTTTTCCCTAGTGGTGTATAAGAGTCTCGCTCTAAGATTCTCGCTCGTGTACACTCGTTTGTTCAACAAACACTCTCTCGTTGTGGTGTGGAAGTCTTCTTATTCATTTTCATTACTTATAGCTTCCTTTTGTTCGAGTCCTTCTTGAAAGAAATTGGAACCTTTCAAAAAAAGCAGGCGAGATTGGATGAGGGGGCAGGCAACGGCAACATCTTACTTAAGAGTTAATAATGTGTGAATGACTATAAACTATGATACCAAGAACCTCTGTCCGTCTCTTGCTTTTGTTGGGAACGCGAAAAATGAGTCTCTTATTTATTCGTGCTATGATCTATACCAGCTTTACTTCTTGGTCAGGTCAAAACACAAAAGCCGGGTTTGAACGATTGTGAGAAGAAGCTACTAGGGCTCGGGGTAGCCCCTCACAAATAGGTATGAAATTCCCTTCATCAGAGTTTATAGACCAGACGGGCATGCGAAGACGGAGATATAATAAAAAAGGTGGTAAAAGCGACCGAAACGAGCTACGAGCGAGACACCGATCAATGCCTTTAACGAGAGCGAGCACCGAGTGTTGTGGTTCAGCTGACCGGGCTTGTTGAATCGTTCAGTCTAGGTGGCATCAAAAGAGTACTGTTTAACTCGGAAGGAAAGAGTGCCCTCTCAGAACACATAAGAGAACAACACAGGAATAATGGTATGGTTATGCCATTCTTAATTCATTCTTACTCGTAGTGATTCGAGCAATACAAGCATCGGCAGCTGACACTCATACTGCAAGCCAATCAGCTAAATTCTCCGATCCAAATGGTTTCCATCTTTATACCTTTTATTGTTGGAGGGGCGACCGTTAAACTACCAAAGATCAGGTCAATCAATGACAAGGTGGGAATCTGGGTCGGGAGGACTTCGAAGCTTCATTCAGTAGATAGTAGCTCGTGTTCATCAGTAGCTAGCTCTCTCGTTAGGTCTTGATGTTTACAATGATTTGGTTGATCTGTATAACAATGTTCTGTGTTGGATTACAGAGGATCACATCTGGTGGACTGGTGGAATTGGCTATTCTGGATAGTAAGCACTTTGCGAAGGAATGGCCGTTTGTTGACGCGGAGGACAGTATCTGAGATTTTGATTTGCCGTAGTTCCAAGATTGTGTTGTGTGGCACAGAAGCGGAAATGGAAATGGTGCTACCAGTTGGTGAAATCGTTGTAGTGTTCCAATGCATGCAACAGTTGGAGAATGCACTGAAGGACACGTACTGTATAACAGATGAATTTGTGTTGATGGAGATCAGAGCGGAGGATGAGGAATTGCTTTTTGGAGCAGAGTCAGGTGCAGAGCTATGTGAGGTGGTGAGGGACGGACCGGGGGGATAGGCTTGGAGAATCGCCTGCTGCTGAGGAGGTATGAAGAAGGTGGTGGGGCGGCTGACAATTGGGTTGTGAAATGCGAATGTGGCGCTCAAGATGATGGATGGGGAGAGGAATGTGATCTTTGTGAGGTCTGGCAGCACACTCGCTGCTGTCTGTGGCATTGAGACTGTTCCTCCACTCTTTGTGTGCTCAGGATGCTGCGCCTCACTCTCGTGCCACCAAAAAAAACGGACTCTTCTTTATGTGTTAGTGGTCTCGAGTGTTCTCCAACAATAAGAAGATCACCCACGTGTCTATCTGTTGTCCGATTCACCGCATTCTAGTTTCTAGTAGGGAATATAGACCGTACGAGCAACTAGAATTGTTACTACAGCCAACCACAACGGGGGGGAGGATGAGCAGGCTGCTTTGATGAATGATTAGAGTACACATCGCAACAAAGCATGGCGCTTCTTTTTTTTATAGCCGAGACAAGCAGCGGATTAGAAAAGATAGAGTTGTTCGATCCCCGCCGAATGAAAAACGAAGAATGTTCGGCAGTTTCAGTCGATTATGAGATTTTCTTTTTATTATAGAAGAGCTAGCTTAAGCATAACAACATTACTAACTATAGCTTCGCTTCATTAACAACTCTTTGGTTTGGCCGGGTAGTTGACTATATAGTTAGTTGTTTAGCTACTTTTTTTATTATAGCCGAAAAACATTTTATCCTTAATTGACACCTAGTTTTCTAGAAGCACTCTGATTGATGAATGTGATCTCTTATAGTATGTTGTGTTGTTTCCCGGAGCGCACCTTAAAACCACCATATTATCATAATCAGAGTTATAGTAAGCTCTTCTCTTGGCTTTTTCCCCATGTCCATGTTTTTTCCGTGCCGTGGAGAACACAACTGTTGCTCCTCTATTCCTATACAACTTTCTTTGCTGAGAAAAGAGCCTATGGTGGACGTAACTTTTTGTTGATAATCTCCATAAAAAATAGGAATAAATGGAGATTAGGAAAGAGGTATTTCTTTTATTTGTTTGATTGATTTGATAACTTTGATTTCTTTGATTTGTTGAGGGAACAGGAACACTACACTAAAGTTATTTCTTTGTTTGTTCTTATCTTAGTCTTAACAATCCGATCTACCTAAAACTCAAAATAAGAGGGATTAAAGAACTCGAGTGAAACGAGAGGGATGTTTCTTTGAGAGGGTTTTATGGCACTTCAAATGAGACAGACGAATGGGTGGTTGTTAATTGCTGGGTCTATAGATTAAAGTACACTAGAATGGACTTAGAGACAGGATCCGGAGTTTACCAGCTAATACCCTACGAAACAGGATCTCGTGCTTACCTTACTAGATTGAATGCTTCAGAAACAGGATTTCTTAGTTGAGAAACAAGATTTCTAGCTTACTTCATTAGTACAATCAGAATCTTCCTTTTTCTCTTCCCAATCAGTCTCTTCCTTTTTGTCGTTGTAGCAATCTTTCTAAGTGCACCCTTAGGCTCAAAGATCTAATCTAAGTGTTTTTATCCCTAAGTGTAGTGTTGTTAAACCTAAGGCAAAATGGTCTAGTAAGCTAGAAAATACGACCAAATAGTAAGCTTTTCTCTAAAATACTACAAACTAGTAAGGTTTTGGCACCTAAAATAAGACTCATGGGATGGTGTTCCCAACTAAAGGGTACTAAGATAGCGATAAAGGACATTTTAATGGGCTTTGAGACAGGTTGTTTACCATTGAATACTAGGGTTCCCACAAGATAAGAAGATCCGGAGTTATCCCTAGGAAGCCACTTTCTTTCAAATGGAGATGCTATCGCCTAGGGAAAAAAGGATAGTAAGGTTTTGACCACGGCTGGACGCAGAAAGTGAAATAGGAGATTAGAAAACAAAGAGTCAAAGTAAGGTTTCAGTGCCCGGGCATCCATCCAATATCTCGAAAGTTAAGCAAAGTCTATTGCGGTAGCGGAAAACGAAAAGCTATTTCAAAGGAAGACAGAAGAAAAGCAAAGTCAAGTGGCGGAAAACAAAGAGCTATTTCTATTTTAGCTTGATTTCATGCTTCAGAAACTAGAGAAACTACAGAAATTGGATGAGCAGAAACTGGTGCTTCAGAAACAGGATTAGCAGAAACTTGATTAGTTGGATTTGTTTAGAAAAGATAGAACTCTGAACTCTTAATTCCAAGGTTTGCATTTTGTCCAAGGTTTAACAACGCTTGGGATAAAAATACCAAAGGAGTGGAGTGGCATATTGATTGTTTAAAGTTAGAGCTAGCATAGGGCAAAAGTTAGCAAAAGTTAGCAAATTTCTATGATTTCGGATCTTACTCGACCAAATTCATTAAGGGAGAGCTTACACATTCAATTCATTCAATGGAACCCGGGCTAGCTTTGACGCTAGTTACAGACAGAGAATAGGCGGATGCAGATAGGGGCATTGGTAAACCAGCTGTCATTTCTTCAACTAAGCCGAGTCTGCTTTCCATAGGATAGGGGACATTGAATCCTACCTAGGGTTCTCTATCTACTTTCCCATGTAGCGCTCTAGATAATCCGAAGCGATGTGAGCCCCATACTTCTTATCAGGAAAAGGCATACCGGAAAGACAGATTGAAATGGAAGTGAGAGGTTGACTTACGGTGCCTGATCAAAGGCCTTAGGTGATGGGGGCTTCGAGGTTATTTATATCTCGAATAAAATGAAGAGGTCCGGAGCTTTAGGAACAATAAGAACCTGTGCTTACACGAATTCTTTGTAAACCAACCACTTGCACTTTTTGACTTTTTGAAAAGAAAGACTGCTCTTTCCTCGCATCCACCTTTTGAAAGAAGCATCCTAGAGCGAGAAGATTACCAGCTTTAATAAAGCACTAACTAAAGGGCAGCAGCTACTATTGGGATCCAATTCCGAGATCCATTCGACAATGAAATGTTGCAATGATCTTATCTAAGTCATTTCTCTTGACGCGATAGAAAGACTTTCGAGAGCCCCTTAACCTCTTCACTTCTAAAGAGATCTAAATAACCTCTTCTCTCAAAAAAGAGGCTGTGCGGGCGAGTTGATCAAAGTCAAGTTGTACAGCCGATTCGATGACATCTTGAAGATTCCAACATGAGTTGGTCTCATGGCCATATGATGATAGAAGCATAACTTTGACATATTCACTTTGCTTAGATCCTTCCTCGAATTGTTTCGAAAAACGAATCAAAAGTCTTACGAGGGATCATGGTGTAATTTCTCAATCTAAGTCGCTCCTCACTTTTCAACTTTGAGAAAAGGATATGTGTGTTACTGGAGTTACGGCTTTGATTAGGCTAACTCGATATGAGGGCTTCAGTTGAAAGCCAAAGAAATGGGATCAGACACCTTTTTTTGAAATCTGTCTATCTATGTAATTTCTCACTCAAGTTTCACTATCATCGTAGAGTGATGCTCGAGATCTGAGGGGTCAGAAAAAACAAGAGTTGTTGGCTCGGGGTGAGCTTAAGAGCTATACCGCTTGGTAACAGAACCCCCGACCGTGGCTCTACCGATGCGTCCACCCAGCCTTCCAGCCATTCTTTTCTGAACCCCCATGAAACAAAGAAAAAGGAAAAACTGTGCTCCGAAGGTGATAGCCAGAGGTCGCAGAGTCGGGTAGTTCCGCTCATTTATTTCCGTTCGAGATCCATCGTCCTCGGGAGAGATAGAAAGTAATCGGCAGGAGGCATTACTCCCACACGAAAAACGTGCAACCCCTCTCCTTTCAGTCGAGTGCTTTCATGCAACCCCTCTCCTGCGCGGGCTCTTTGTCGTGAGTCCATGTTCTAATGTTCCTCGTTCTGTTCCTTATCTTTTTTTTCTAGCTCATATTCGTTTTTTACGTAGTTCAGTTTCAAGATCAGAAGGAATCTACCCACGCACGCCGGTTGGGTACTCGGGGGTTTCGGAAACTTAGTAGGATCTTCGTCAGTCTCTTTTTTGTAACCTCGTTCTTGCTTCGTGATTGGAATTCTTTTAGTAGACTAGTTTTAGAGCTCGCTCGTATCTGAGCTTCAGCCCGAAGTCTCCTTATCATGTAAAAATATACCCATAGCATAGACTTGCTCGATCAGAGATCGGATATCTCTTTTAATTGTCTTCAAAGAAGAAAGATGAAAATGAAACTTCCTTCTCGGAGGTCTCTTCTTTATAATATTCAATTACCTTTTTCTGTGTTAAATTGGTTGTCAAACCCCCCAGATCCCCTACAACCATTTAGTACCTGTTATAAATTCCCAATAAATGAAATGATACCTAGCACATACCCGACTACCAATAAAATAATAAGAAAGAGGATCGATCTAGAGGAATAGAAAGTCAGTAGGTAGTAGTAGCCATCCCAATCCCATCCAAATCGGCTTTTTTCGAATGCTTTTTGTCGAGAGGCACCCATCCTCGTAACGTAAAGGCTGTGGTATCTATCGAACTCTCTTTCTCACCGTGGCTCGAGCAATCCGATTCAAGGGAATCTTCAATCGAGGCGTTGACTTAGATTCCATTCTCTTTTGTTTAGTTATAGAGGCTCATCTTTCATTGATAGGAATGCAGGTAACCGCACTTGGCATTCCAGACTTTTTTGCACAAGAGTAGCAATTATCCGCCGATCCCGGGGATAGGAACAGTCCGATGAGACCTGCTAGTTAGGTTCAATGCCGATGAAAGAGGGATCTTTAGGAACAAAGTTTGGCGAATCAAGAGGAATGAGCTACCTTTGAGACGGACGGATTATCCCCCACCGATAAAAAAGAAAGAATAGGCGAATTTAGAGGGACAGGCCAAGACTCCGCAGCTCCCCCCGGAGGTGAATCATGCAGAAAGATGCAAGAGGAAGGCAGTAGTGGAGTAACGGGGGATCCCTCTGATCCCGAAGCGAAACAGGTCCTTCTTTTGGTACAGTGGTGTAGCCCCGTCCGGAATTCATTCCAAATTCTTCGATCGCGTAGGCATTCTCTTTGGTAGGCCTTTCCTGACTCATCGCCTGGGACTTTCTGTTTATTCTGGGCCTGGTTCATCAGGGGATCTTGCTAAGAGTTCCTATTCTCCTTCTATTTAGGCAAATTTATGTTCGTGATGAAAGCGATTCCTATTCTTTTGCGTTGCGACCTCAGGTCACTTAACTCCAGAAGACCGAGAGACAGAAGCTAACTTTCCCAATAGAATAGTCCCGAGATGAGTGATCGCCCTTAGCCTAGCAGTAGTAGGATTCTCTATCGCAGTTGAGCTTTTGTATAACGAGACAAGCAGTTCCCAGCCTGTATTTAGATTAGATAGTGGCAGATAGTTAAGTTATTAGAAACCTTCTCTAATCGGGAAATCCCTCTCTTTTCATTTCAGTATCTTGCTAGAAATCCCGTTTCTAAAGTACCTTTTTCTCAAGTAATTAAGTAAGCATGAAATCGTCGAGATAGAAATAGCTCCCTCTTTCCTCCAATGACCTGTCTTCTTCTTAACACTCTTAGAAAAGGAAACAAATCAAAGAAATCAAAGTTATCTGAAATCAAAGAAATCTCTAGGAAAAACTGGCTACTCTCGCTCTTTCCGGCATATTGCTCATCTCTTTTCCTCGTGCACCAATCACCCAGTGGACAACTCCCTATCTTCTTGTGGCAACCGGCGGTCAACAAACAAAGTATCCAGTCTAATAGGACATTTAAGTGGACTTTATAGCCATCTCCAGACCCACTCAAGGGGAGGGAACCATTAGTCTCATTTGCAGGTGCCATAAATCCCTCTCCTTATTAGTCGAGCACCGGGGGACCTATCAAAGAGTTACGAGTTAAGAGTCAAGGAGTAAAGAGTCATTTGAGTTTCGAGTTATGTCATCCCTATCATTTTGAGTTTGAGGTAGATCAGATAAGATTGTATCGGAAAACAGTTACTCGGATAGGTATTCCATTCCGCTCCTATTAGTCTTTCTGGTTCTCTCCTTCCACGAATGAGCTTTTAAACAACTCACTCTAAGAGAATAGCTGGTAGAAATCCTTCACACAGGATAAATAGTTGGCATTAGCGCCTTCAACACGAAAAAGAAAGAAATGCAGCAGCAATGGATCGGTTCATACTCATACGAAAAAGGAAAGCGAGCACAAGAGCAGGTGCCAAAGCTGACCACTCAAAAGGTCCGCCTGGAAGAGATTCAAGCTAACGAGAAAGTTCGTATGCTTCCTTGAAGACGTTCTCGATCTGGATGGGTTGAGCTTCGGTTTTTGAAATGAAAGTCTCTCGGCGGCTTTCACGCTTGTCCGAGCTTTTACATTTCAGGGACCTTTCGGCCACACAAAGAAAGAAATCTATTCTTAATAGTAATATCACCTTGAGAGCCCCCACCATACCATATAGATCTTCCCCACTTCTTTGGAAAGAAGGCGGTTCAACACAGGTGAGTGATCAAAAGCTGACGAACGCATAGCTAACAGCTCCTTTATCTTTTTGCTTCACTGACTTTTGGCCAATGCTTTGCTCTTCTTAGTTAGCCTACAGTTATATATCTTTTTTACCAGCATTTCATATTCGTTTCTGAAAAAAGGAAGGAGAAGTAACGACTTGCTCTATAAAGGCCCTTTTTTCTTTTCAACTCAAAGAGTAGCTGGCCGGGAATCCTAAGTATATCATCCAATGACTGGACTAGAGAAGGAGGAAATAATGGAACCAACCAGGACCCAAACTGCCTACTTTTATGACCTAACAACTGGTTTGAGCAAGGCCGGTAATCCTAGTAAAGTGGCGTTGGTGTATCACAAGAATAGGTCGCCATCTGCTCCCCTTTTTAACTATCTTTCCTTCCCATCTTTAGTTTAGCGAATTCCTCTAGTTGTCGAGTCCCCATAGGCCTTTCTCGGTTGGTTGGGGAAGGGTTTTATTTCTTTCCTAATAAAAGGGAAGGGAGGAAGCAGTCTTTTGACTGCTTTGTATTCTAATTGATCAGACAAGGTTCGTTTTTCATGCCGGTGAAGCCCAAGTTGAATAGGGAAGCAGATCTTCTTCCTTCGCGTATCGGTTGAAGAGCTCCTATCTCATCTAGTAGTAGAGGTCCGACTAAGCCAATGATGGAATGAAGGATGCCGTTACTCAGAAAACTCATTCTCGGTACATGATTTAAGACTTTGTAAGATTCATAGCACTCCTATAATAGAAAGAATCTTTCTAACTAAAAAGAATAGAAATATGTGGTATAGAAAGATGTACGAGTCACCTATTAGAATCGTAATCGTATTGAAGCATAACTCCCTTCTCTGATTGGCTGGGCGTAGAAAGGAAACCTTGGTTTTTATCCCTCTACACTTTGTTTGAGACCAGAGGGACCAAGTGTGTCCTCACCTTGGTCTTCATGCCCAAGCGTTTTTAAACCTTGGTTGTTCTCACCGCTTATCTTGCTATGGCTGCTTTCTAAGCTATCTAAGGACCGGTCTTGAATCAATTCATGACTTCTTCGTTTACCCTTTTATTTATGTTCTCGTTTTGGCATCAGTCTTACCGTCCTATTACCTTACTTTCTTTCGTGGACAGATTCTTTGCTTTACCTCCTTGCTATGATGCTTGGATCCGGGATTCTAGGATCGCATTCCGTTCATAGTTTGATTTCATTAGTAGCAGGCTTTGGGGCTCTACTTGGTTCCTACCCCGAGAAAGTCAATAACGGTATAACCCCACCCATAAAACTTATTAGGCTCGGCACGAGTAATTCACTTAGAGCGATATGCTTTTTCCCTACCATTATAAGATCCAAAGCAATATCCGTAGACGAGCTATTGTCTTAGGACTGCTATTCCCTCTCATAGATAAGAGATTGAAACTACCTTTATTCGTATCCACTAGGGATACCATTCCCCCAAGCAAGTAAGTACTACGCTATATTCTTAGGAGCGGTATTCCCTCTCATAGCAATTCTCTTTCTTCAGTTACTTTTTATTAAAGAGTATTTAATAAGTCATATATCACCGACAAGAAAGAATACCCTTCGCATTCAAGTAACAACTATTCATGAACCGGCCAGTGAGAAGCGCAGGCCTTTCCTCGGAGAAGCTTACCCATCTTCCTCAACCCCAACTCGTTAGGTAAAGAAAAATCGATGCTACGGGCCCGAGCTGACAAGTTTCTATCCGCCTTTCGCAGCTTTGGATTAGGCGGGGACAGGATTCGAACCTGCATTTTTCAGGTCATGAGCCTGATGAGTTGACCAATTCCTCTACCCCGCTTCTTACCCTTCCCCTCGTTCCTCCTTTTATCTCACAATGCATTCTTTTCGATCTTCTACCCGGTTCAGCCGTTAGACCGGTCCATTAACACCCTTAACTCAAAGACACCCTCCTTACTTTACAGCTTGCATATAGCGCGCCATACTCCATTTATGACCTCTTTTCTCATCGAATATCGATGATACTTTCAGGTCGATCCCATTGAAGATGCCCTTCTTTGTTTATACAAAGCTTTCCTTTCAAGGGCCTAAGAATTTGACCACCCTTTGATGCAGAACGTACTTTCGCAGTTAAACCCCATGAGGGAAGTATGGTGTCTAACTGCAATAAATCCATCTCTTTGATAGTCTTAGGCTTAGGGTTGGTGAATCCTAGAAGCCCGATGTTTAAACACCTAGCCCAAAAACAGCTTAACCCAAACTTGTTGATAGTATCATACATTATAACGTCAATCTGATCTATATACAAATCCATCAATATAAAATAGAGTATCCCAAGACCTCTGGTTGGATTCCTTTTCGTTTTAACTACTTCCAAGATTCTATTACTATCTACAGGAAGTTTTCGAACAAAGGATTCCACCAAAATCTTGAGAGTCTGATTCACTAATAATTGACTTATCTTAAACATTAATTGATTTTTGTCCATAGAAGCAGCACTTGGGGAAAACTCGAAAAACCTTATATAACTGAGCGTTATCGAAGATTTATTTGCTACCAAGTGATCCAGAAAGCTCAATCGGATATAATTCGGGTGATATGATTTTAGATCAATCATTTCCATCCCATTCTTTTTCAGGTATAAGAAGTGTGCTAATGATGATTGAACTAGAGGTTCCATTAAGGGATCATAGATCAAACCATCACCTTCTTTGTATTCAATTAATTTCTCAATAAAAGACCTAACATCAACTTGGGAAATCATTGGAAAAGAAATCGAATTGGATTGGTAGTTTATTTGAACTAAATCAGCAAAAGAGAGTAATTCTGTGCGTTCTATAGGACAGGTCATCATGTTTTCTACGACTATGTTTATGACTTTCATTTCTTTTTATAATGTTGCACTAAGCTATAGAATTCGCTGACTCATATATTGAGCAAAATCCCACTTGTCGATACGGACTCTGCTAAAGCTAAAGTCAATAGAATGACACCTATGCCCACAGCTGCTCCCTTTAATCTGCTTTGTATACAAAGAGGATCAAAAGGAGGTTTTTCAAGCATCTGATTTAGCTCCCTATTGAGCGGCTCGCCACAATCGCAAGGGGTGACTATCTGGGGGTGTGAACTACAGACCTTATGGGTGAAGGTATCTTCATAAACCCTCGAAATAAGCCCAGGATCTGGGGAGGACAAAACTCCCGTTGTATGGAATAGAATCAGATCAGGAGCCGTAGCCCACCAAATTCCAAATCCAAGCATCAAGCACAGAACCAAGGTTTATCAACGCTTGGTCTAACGAACCAAGGAGAAACGAAGATCTTTACAATAAGAATATAATATAGCTTCTCTTATTCCAAATGGCATGATTCTAGATACAGAGGAGATATTTAAGAGATTTCTCAGTCCACCTGTTTCCTTATATTTCATAGAGCTAGGTTGATATTTTTTATACACAAGAGGCGTCCACGGTATATCATACATATGAGTTATAATAAAGTATGGTGAACCTTCATAGATTACAGATCTATAATTCATAGGAGCATTTTCTATGATAGATTCTAATTGAATCTGATAGAGAGGGTTTAATGGTAGTGAAAACAGACGCTCCCTTTCATTCCTTAGTATCTCCAAATCCACATGCATACCACTTCTCGGAATTATATGGAACCAGATAGGCCTCCGAGATGTAGGTTCGTTAGATATAGGGTAGTTCCTTACTAATGGAACACCAGATGTCAGCTGTTTCAATAAAGACAACATTCGAAATGGTCAATCATTTCCAAGCTCCTAGTTGAGCTGCATACCTGAAAAAGAAAAATAGTTATGAAACCATTAATGACAGGGCCTATAGATTCCTAACTATCTCCCTCAGCCGCGGACTTC
This sequence comes from Geranium maculatum, assembly GCA_028566255.1. Taxonomy (NCBI): domain Eukaryota; kingdom Viridiplantae; phylum Streptophyta; class Magnoliopsida; order Geraniales; family Geraniaceae; genus Geranium; species Geranium maculatum. The sequence continues at coordinate 17,989 of JAOWBG010077711.1, forward strand.
TATATCTACTATATATGAAATTAGTTATATCTACTATATATGAAATTAGTAATGCACGCTGTAATTCTGACTTCTGTTTTCTAGAAGAGTCTTAAAGTGATTCCACTTCCTTCTGTTTTCTATAAAAGTCTTATTCCACATCACTTCATCTGAATCAATCACTTGATTACCGCACACAGCCTCTACATAGTTGTTGTAATACAAAACGAATTCTGATACTTTTTGATCCCATATCTTTTTATCTTTAGTTTTCGATTTCTCAGGTAAAAGTGATTTCAATAAATCTGTAAGATCATCAGATAGAATGGGTTCATTCTCTATGTGACCGTATTTTATGATTCCATATGGATCAATCAGATTTATCCTAATCAATGAATTGATTATTTTAAGTGGATGGCCCATATTAATAAAGACCTTGGTATATATATCTGGAACTATTCTTACGTAATTAGGAGTAGTTATAAAATTATCATGTACCGTGTATATAGGTGCACGTTCTCTCAATAATGATTCTATCACTTTCATGGCTATGTATGCATCCTTCTGATGAATAAAGTTAACACATGATGAGGCTTGAGTCTTTCGCTTATCCCTCTTCGTAGTAGGTACAAGGAGAGTAACCCTTCGTTTCTTTCGGCTATGTTTTTCATAAACCATTATCACTTCTTTGTCGAAAGACATATAATCCTGTATTGTAGTTAAATAGGGTATACTATAGACAACAGCTCTATCTTTAACTGAACAAAACCAACTAATGATTGTAATTAACTTCATCAAATTCACTATGTCTGGATATTTATAGTTCCAAAATGAATAGCTAAGTTTAGCAAGGTTAAAGCTATCCTTTCTACTTAGCAATTGACCATATGTCACCCTAATATCATTATCCATGCTGATCAATGTCTTCCCATAGATCAAAGGCATGAATAGACTTTTGAGTAGCTTTCTATCTAGCCTAGATTCAATGATTTCCATCTTTAACTTATCATTGACTTGATGATGCAAATATTCCTTAAACTCCTTGAGCAAGGACATGTATACATCCTGTATTTTACCATCAGGGTGTGGAATAAGATTCGTATTCCTAGCCATTTCTTCGTTAAGCAATAAATAACTCATGATCTGATAAGCACTCGCAGCAGCATCTTGAGTTATTGGAAGCCTATTTCATTCTTGAACTCTATCGTGACTGAGGGCCTTGGCTATGAACTGAAATGGATCACTAGCATCCTTAGCGAAACTTATTAAACTCTCATCAGAAGCATGGATCAAACTATGTTTTTCCTTATACCATTGGATTGCATCATCATAAAGATCGAATTTCTTATACTTAAAGGCTGCAGAAGTGGCTACTATGCCCTCTACCAAGCTTCCTTCTTGATGATTGTTGGCAAAGACTATGAGACTTCTAGCTAAATCACGCTCATGAAAATGCAAGATACCAGATCTGTATATTCTACCACGGAAGTCCATAAAGGCAGGCAGATAAAAGACATAACCATCGTATGCGGATGCTAGCCTGATTATGAATTCCTCATACCTGGCTTTTTGTACCCTAATAGCAAATTCTTTTAAGAGAACACTAAGGCTATATGCATCTTTTATAGCATTATTCTTGAAATAAGATATCCTGATAAGGTCGTAGGCTTCTTTCATATTCACATGTGCTAGTTTTTCAGGCATAAGAAGACCTACTTTTTCTAAAGTTTCACGATTATTCTTAATAAACTCCAATATATTATTATTTATCTGAAATCCTTGTTTCTGAAGCCCATTCAATATAAAGCACAATTCCTTAGACTTGGAATCATTTATTTCTATATTGAAATTGCTTAGGTTACGGGATGATATCAGACTAAACCTATTATATATATCTAACGTAGGTCTGCTTAAGTAACCACCTATCATATCCGATAACATAAAACGATTATTATTATCTATTTCTGATTTGTATTCCCAATTTAAAGGAGGGCTAACCATTGGAAGATTGAGTTTCAACGGGAGAAGACTTAACTCAAAATTACATATAGCGAATAAATTCGTTTTCAAATAACCCTGTCCTTTCTCTTTCACAACAGCTTTAGTATCATTTTGTGAAATAGATTCAATATAGATCCATTTTCTTTCTATCATGAACTCGAGCAATTTAATACCTATTTCATATTTAGAATCTTTTTGATGATTGTCCTTACTACTATCAACTCTAATACTTGTTGATGTACTACTATCCAATTCTTTCTTTTTGATTATATTAGCTTGTGTTCGAACTGTTCTATCTAGCGTGTCCAACAATGTAGATACCCTCACAACCGAGGACTCTTCAATACTGTTGTACAACAACCCTAGGACATGTATAATGATTGCTTCAAGCGTATATTGACCAAACTGATCAATTGTACTATTAGAAACATTTTTAGGTAGGTTTCTATATAAATAATCTTTAGCGCATAAAAGATCCTTTCCTATCAATAGTTTGATTAAGTTAGGAGTCTCAGAAAAGATATTAGACTCATCGAATTTAGTAGTTAGATCTTCAATCCTCATCTGTAACTGATATAACTCATTTTCAGAGAGCTCTCTAGTCTTGTACTGATTCAATAATGAATAAATGAGTGAATTATATCTTAATCTATCAGTTTGATCGAATACTTTACAATTAAGATGCATGTATAATTGGTTCATAAATTCATTAATTAAAGTCTGATTATCTGTATTCCCCTGTCTATCAATGCAATAATTTCTCAAGGTACACCTTCTGGTATACGTCATTTGAACTCTGCTCACTGAATACGTTGCATTTTGAAACCTTCCCAATAAAGAAACCTTAACTAGCATTTTTCTTTGGGTGTATGCTGGCACCACAGTTTGTTTAAGTTTCATAATTCATTTTGTGTGTTTATGAATTTGTTGGCTCGCAATACATCTCAGGTCCTATCTATCCACTTTTCTCCTTGCAATTTTCAGCTTCCACTCCCCACAATATAGACTATTAGCCACAAGTGGGAGTCTTCTATCAGTTTAGTACTCTCCGTTCTCGCTTTCTTCAACAGTAAGGACTTACACCATCCGGGGACCGGCTTAGGCTTTCGCGAAAGCACCTTTGGGCGGAGGCTTCTCATCAACTGACTCTTACTGAAGATTAAGAAAGAACTCTTCTAAAGCACTGACTTCCTTTCCCTACGCTCGTGCCTTCCCCAGAAAGCTCAGATGCGAAGAAGGGACCATAGCCCTAGTTCGGGTTCGGTGCGATAGGATGAATAAACCCGAAAGCATTGATTGAGGGTCTCCTCTTTCCTTTCTTTCTAATCCGAATCCAAATCCATGTCGCCCTCCCTAACCCTAGTTACTTTAATATCATACCTGGAAAGAGTCAACGTCAAGCCAGAGCTAGTCTAAGAGCTAGCGATTCTCACCCTAGGGTTAGGTATCATAATAGAGTCAAGTAGGACAGAACGATTAGCTTAGCAGTGAACAAGAATCATTCAATCAGCTCCAGAGCTGGGAGTTCTCCTTCTTCTTTTGCTATTTCAAATAGGAGGTCTTATGAATCGAATGAAGAATAAATTCACTTAGATAGAGATAGAGGCAAGGCAGAATAAGCGATGTTGGAGGCAGGGCTCCTAGAAGAGAAGCTCATACCCAAAGGGAAATGATCCTTAGGTAAGAAAGGCCCCTCTCTTCACTAAGCTAAGCCGGAAAGAGAGAGAGAGTTAGATCCGAGCATAGCCATAGATGTGGAACTCTTTCGAAATAGGTAGGAATTATTCGCTAAAAAAAGAGGACAGGTGCGCAGCGGTTCGGAATCGTAGCAAGTGACATCTTCAATCAAGAAAGACCTGGCTCAAGGTTTGATTTTATCCTTCACTTCCGGGCTTAAAGAAGCGAGTGACTCTCGCGGGTATCTATCAACATATAGAGATGTCGCCCCTGTCGCTGCACTTGGAGGCCTTATCACTGTTGGTGCTTTTCATAGCGTAGTAGAGTAGCCAAGGGCGTAAGCTAAATTCTACTCCTTTTCTCTGGGGTTCGGAAGAATAGAATCTTTTGCCCCGATATTATCTTATATTATATTATAGAACGGCAATATCCCCTGCTGCTTCCGTTGAAGGAATAAGGGCAACTATGGATGAAAATGCTATATAAGAAGTTCTTGTCTCTTTCCCGCAAACTGATTGACCGAGTTTGAAAGAAGGCAACGAAGTTGGTTTCGTTTTAGTAAGGTCATTAGGAGATTAGGACTAAGGGCATTCTATTGAAGAAAGACCGTAGAGTGAAGGCAATATGATATAGCCAGGCCAGGAAGGATCAGAGTCGGCATTACAAGGATAGAGGTTGCTTTGCTTCTCGAACGTAGTGAAGAGGTTACAGGGAAAGACTAGGTTACAGAATCAGCTGCTATTGGAATGAAAGAACTCGACTGAAAAGAGAGGAATGCTTTCAAAGGGTAGAATTTCCTTGCTTCTCATCGAGATTGCCTTTGTCTTCAACTTCAAAGCTTCAAGGGATGATGCTTGAACTCTTGTTCTCAAGGTAGCTACTGACTCTTGGAAAGGTATCGAAGTCACTTCCGGATTAACTGATTAAGGAGTTCCAGGCGTGAGTTAGCTTAGGTCAATCCCTTTTTGAACAACCTCTTCTGATTCACTTCCTGAATCACCAGCATTGGCTTCATTCTTACCTATGATATTCCCAAGAGCGGATTCGATAGCAGTAAGACCGGTTACGCTTACACCAACAGCAGGTAGGCAAAGGCAAACAACAGATATGGCTAAAGCACCGGTAAGACCAAGAGCGAAAATGAAGACTGCTTCTATGCCAAGAGCGTCTGCGTTGAGGGGTATTCTAACCGGTGGTAGAGGACTGGCAATTGAATTACTAACCGCAGTTGCTGTACTAGCACTTAAATTAGCTGTGATAGTATCCGTTGGTGCCGTTGTTAGAGTGAGCGTTCCCGCTGCATCGAAGGAATAGAAAACCAAAGCAAGTTCGTGCCACTTTACTTTAGGTTGAGGAAATCCTCCGAAATAACCATAATACGGGCTTTCCATTGTTCGAGAATGCGCAGTTAGTGAGACAGTACGGAATATTCAGAAAGCGGAGTAAGCGAAATTAGTACGATCCGATCTTTGGGCATAAAGGCTTTATTGGCTAAGGTTTAAAGCAGGAAGCATCCAATTGAAATTCCATTGACAACGGTCTGACCATTCCCACGAGCAGTTAACGGATATGGGAAATTGACTGCTTGCAGGATGGAGCTTTTATTTAAGCCATTCGAACTTCTAGCTATGCCAATTATCCCCGGTTGACTTTTTGCCGTGCCTCAGTCGACTTCAAGCGGGAAGCATCACATTTGTACTGTCGGTTGAATACATTGCCCTAAGGCTTAGCAGCCAAGACTTATTCCTTCTATGCGTGCGAGGTGGGCATCTTTTGTCCTGAAAAAAGGGGATTCTATTTCTACCAAAGGAAGAGGGCATCGAATCTGCTACTGGTGGTGAAGGAAGGCTGCATTGATATTGGCGTAGTGTGAATTCTACTGATCATTGATAGAAGATCGACATTAACCCTATATAAGGAAGTTTTTTCTGATCCTAGTCTTGGCTTGGTTCACCGTCTATCTTTGCTCTTAGGGCAATGGGATAGCAGTGCAGATGAATTGAATCAAGAGTAAACCACCACTTGCAATTGAATCAGTAAGCGCTGGTACTCTTGCTAGAGATTGGGATAGTGTTCAATCATAAAGAAGAAGACAGAAGAGAAATGTCATCCGCAACTGACAACGTTAATCTACGAGCGGGAGGAAGGAGAAATGAAATAGTTAAGGGAAGGCAAGAACCGAGGGAAGTCAGTCAAGCTAGAATAGAGCTAGCCGACAAGATCAATAGTAGAAGAAGGAAGGGAAGGCACTTGCGAGAGCTTAGATCCGTATGAGGAAAAATCGGTTGTGACAAAAATAGTTGTGAAAAGCTGCTGGAGGACTAACTATTTCATCAGTAACCGCTTTGAGAGTTGACGGCGCTTTAGTAAGAGAATAAGCTCTTTGATAGACAGAATGCCCTTCTTTCCCCTAGAGGTCTCGACGCGCCTTCCCCAGCTTTTGAATTCGAGTTCGGGGAGGAAAAGTTTGAACATTGTTAGAAGTATGGGAGGCATATTTTGATTAGTACGGGCATGAGGGCATGAAATGGACCTGTCCCGTGATGTTGAGGGAAGATAGTGAGCAATCATACGGACATAACGGAAGGTATGCATAGCAGGGAGTTTTGAAGTCCTGTGCTGCGATTTTGAAAGTGAAAGGTTTGACCTACTCCCGTTCTGGAATACGTTATGAACCCACCCACGTCTTTTGAATGATATTTTGACTTGGGTACCTTTCATCCATTGTAGGAAACGGAAATTTCGCTGCCTCAGTAGACGCTTAAGTACTTTAGTAGGCTTGCTGCCACTTCATTCATATGTATGGTAACCGAGGCTGCCTCGTCGTCTGATGTTAGTATCCCCTCATCGTCGTCGACAACTTCTGGCACGGAATCGGATGTGAGTCCTCCATGTATTGGCTTTCAGGGTGCCGATCAAACTCTATCTGTAGATAAGCTCTTGGAGTTCATAGATAGCACTTCAAATAGTGAGTAGTTTAGAGTGTTATAGAATATATACCAAGTACTCTAATTTGAGTTCAAGGCATTATTGAACTTAAGGGATGAAAGAACTCGACCATACGGGATTTATATCTCGACTTTAAGGAGAGGGACAGGGGGAGCTCGAAGAGGGATTTCTTTCTTGAGCGTAGCGAGAGGGACAGGGGGAGCTCGAAGAGGGATTTCTTTCTTGAGCGTAGCGAGAGGGAGAGGGATCCTTTCTTTTAAAGAGTTGGATCTAGAGGTTTGCCGCTAAGTCGGATGATGTCCCAAAATAGAGAACTCGGCTTTTCGCTGCACGGGATAGGGAAAGCCGGTTTTGAATTCCTTCTTCCTGGAGGTTAAGGCCTTATTATCTACTTTTTTTGTAGAGGCTGATCGGCTTAGATCAGAGTAAAGCCAGAAAGCAGAAAGGGAAGACTCAAACTCTCACTCAACCTATCAGAGGAGGATGGAGTAGGTCTTTGCCGAGAAGTCAGATATTATTTCATTTACAGGGCATAAAGTCCGTATAAGAAGATCGCCCGAGGGGTTTGTTTTGCCACTAAATGCTAAATCGGATACTGTCTCCTAAGAGAAATCAAAAAACTAGGCTTTTTCGCTTCACCAGGCGCGGAAGCTGAATTAGGTAATCGATGCCGCTGAAGGGTCTGGTCTGTCTCCCGATCGGATGCTTTCCTTCTAAAGATACCCGCAGCTTTTGGTGTTCGTAGATAGCACCTGACAGAGTTTAGTCAATTATCACGGATGAAAAAGTTAGCGAGCACAGGAAAGAGTGCTAGGGCGCGAGAAGAGGCCTAAAGATCAAAGAGAATAGTAAGGTTTTCCTACTTGGAGATAAGTCTTTCACCGGAGAGGGATGAAAGCACTCGACTGAAAGGAGAGGAGAAAGAGCTATTTAATAAAGAATAAGGGCTTTCAAAGCTAGACTGAAATAAGTCGACTCTCGTTCGGGCTACTGAAATGAACCAAAGGCTCTTGACTCCAAAGACCGAGGTTTGGTTTTTTTTCCGGAAGCCTAGCTCATAAAGGTGACAAAGGTTAATCGACTAGAAGGGTGGGTCGATAAGACGACAGAGAAGATAGCTCACCTAGTACTACCTTTCTCGAAGGAGTGAGAGAAAAGGAAGGCGGAAGCTGTCGTTACCTGGGCTGTTTGAATGGAGAGAAAGGAGCTTGTCCCGAAGCGGCTCGATAACGTATCTTTCCAGCGGTTAGCGAGTAGAAAGCGCGAATACCTCTTTTCTAGCTATACTGACTTCCCGGCAAAGCAAAGGAGAAAGAGTGATGATTATTTACGTTGCAAGCAAGGGTTAGAGCCTAGCTTTATTTATCAAGTCCAACAAAGGCCGCTCGGGCAAAACACCCGGGAATTCCGGAACTTGAGCTACCCTGCTGCCGTCGAAGAAGAAGAAAAGAAAGCACTATTCATCAGTAACACAATGCCTTTCATAGGTCTATCTATTAAAGAATCAGAGTTGGTTTTGGACTGAGGGGGATATACAGGAGTGAATCCTAGAAAGAAAAATGAATTAGTTCTAGTTTCTTGGTAGGGCAAGCAGAATGCCTTATGAAACTAAGAGACAACGAAGGACGGGAAGCTACTCACCTAGAGGGATGAAAAACCTATTCTCTTACACAAGAATTTCTGTACTCAGATATGCTGATACTAGCAGAGGAATGACTCTAGTTATGACTTTATTTAGGAAGGCATGGGATAAGGGCTGCCCTTTCCTTCTAGTAGCTAGGTTCTTTCTTTTTGGCATTCCTATCCTAGTAGGAAGGGTAGAGGAAGCAAAGACAGAGAAGAATCTTGTATATCTTGCATTGCTCGCTAGTAAAAGAGGAATCCATCAATCACGCACGATCCAGTAAATAGAGTACGAGAGTTGCTCACACCCGGCTGTCTCTGTCCAAAGCTATTGAATTGAATCAATCTCCAATCTCTGCTCTTTCAAATCGCTCTGTCCAGGTTGGGATTTTGTCTGTCCACCAACTCCATTCCTCAGCAAAGCAAGCCACTCAGCGCGGGAAAGCCATAGTATACTCCAGTAATTTCGGTTAGTTACTTTCTTTCTTGCCTTTCGTCTAAGTAGCTCACCAGTAGAGAGAAACTACAATAGTAAATAGCTCACTTCAGGAAGCGAGGGCAAAGGTGAGATTTAGATGCTAGACGGAAGACAACATCCTGTCACTACCATACCCTACATAGAGACCCACCCAGTTTATATTATAGGGTAGGCTACCACTCCTGATGGAGGTGGGCGATGCTATTGCCTAGAAGGCAGAAGCAATTGAATCTGCAGCTGGCTCGCAAACTATTCCTGCTTAGGTATACAACCTATGGTAAGGCTGACTTATGACTTACTCCAGCATTGCTTTGATCACTTCACTTGCTTGCTAGCCTTAGAGAAGTCGCACTCGCGCGCAGGTAGGGACGTACCATTCTTTTGCTTATCTTACGATAATTTATCAATCGCTCGAGAGATCTTACTTTACGATATTTCTCAATGAACCTGACGCAGGTAGACGCATCGAATTCACTGCTAACTCTGTCTCGTACTCTCATTCTATCAAGCATCGTAGGAACCCAGTTCTTCTAACAACTCAGCAATTGAATGAGTGACTGAGATTCCCATCGAACTCACTCAAGGACTTAACGGACAAGAACTTGAAACCCCGTTGTTTAATATTTCCTACTAGGAAAGACATAACTAAAAGACTGAACACGTATAAAGTAGATCTCCAAGGAAGCCAATACCAAGGTTTATCAATGCTCGACTGAAAGGAGAGGTCTGCGAACGACCATTCGGGATTTATATCTCGACTAAAAGGAGAGGGAGAGGTTCGGAGTACAAGGGCATTTTTACCTTAGTTCTCACGCATTTTGCATTTTTCTTCCCAACATTTCTACCCGGAACATACTCTAGGACATCGAAACTTGGATTTTTGGATAGTTCCTTCCTAAAGAGTCTGAACAAAGAGCTCCTATTCCACGCTTGTTCAACTTAAATGAAGACAATTCCAATAGAATAATAGGAAGCATTTGTCTTTCTTTCCACTGAAACCCCTACCGAAGACACGGCCCAGACTCCTAGGATGAAATACCACGCCACGGATCATGTCGAAAACAGCTGATTTCACTAGGGAGGAGAAGCTGTGTAGAACACATCCAAAGCTTTACTTTTCCTAGGCATTGATTCCCATCTCGGTTCATCGGGTGAATCTATTCTTCGTTGAATTTGAGCATGCCAGTCATCGTTTGATTTCATGGACGGAATAGAAACGGTAATAAGATGGATTCTTTCCCATCGACTGGACCTTTCACAGGGACCCGGACGACTAGGGAACGGGAACTACTCTTTGGGATTTGAGTAGGACATGAACAATCGGACCAAAAAGCCACAAGCTACAGGCTGGATCCTTTGTTAGCTCTACGATTAGGGAGTACGTCACCTTCCCTTCTCTTGAGGAGCCTCGTCGTATGTTGAGTTTGACTATACTAAGGCGTAAAAGATCTCACTATAGGCAATAGACTAAATGAGTTTCACTATGTTACACTCATTCGGCACAGGCACAACACAAGCAATCTATACCATTTAGGATAGAATTGCTCGCCACTGAATAGTAAGAAAGTCTGTATTAGCAGCCCCTATTACGTTACGGTTACGTAAGGCATCGCAAGCTCCTCTCCCTCTTCACTCCGTTCGAGCTAGGGAAACCCTCTTCGTAATTTATATTTGCTCATCCTCATAGGATGAGGGTTTGCTCGAGTCTTTCTAACCCTAGAGATTTCTTTGATTTAATAGGAAAAAATGGAGACAAGAGGCAAAGAGAAACTGAATTACTTGCTTACTTAAGAATTAATTACCTATTTGATAAACTTTCTTTCTTGAGAGACTCGATTTCATGTCATGCTTAATAAGCTGAAGGTTGTTCTTTTCTACCTCAAACTCTAAATGATAGGGATGTTTCTTTCTTAACTCAAAGAGAGGGAATTATGGCACCTTAAATGAGACGAATGGAATACACCTTCCTTAGGGTCCTCTCCTCAGATGGCTAAAAAGTCCACGCAAATGTCCTTTTATATCCTTTGTGTTGTGTTGTGTTGTTGACGACCGGTTGCCACAAGATCAGAAGCTAGGGATAAAAACCATGGCTGGCTGCAACAAGTGAAAAGCAAGACTCAGCTACCAAGGTAGAAAAAGGGAGAAATTCCTCTCCTTTTAGTCGAGACCTCCGGACCTAGGATTATCACCCTAGCGTTGTTAAACCTAGGCAAAACAGTAGAATGAGGTTTTGTACTAGGCTAGATGCAACTTTCAACAATGTAATGTAGATCTTGCTCCCTAGCGATAAGTGAAAAACCTAGTTCACTCGCTTAGGCTTAGATATAAGTATTTTGCTCTTTCATCCCTCTCCTTTCAGTCGAGCTAGGGAAATCCTATGCGTTTTACTCCCCTATCCGAAGAACTCGTTTTTCCTCCTCTTCGACAGTAGAATCAAACTTTACAAATAGCTCTCACGTAACTGTTTTCTATTCCTCTTAGTCAGACAAACCAACAAAAAATGCTTTATTTAGCACGTTTCCAGACTTTCCTGGCGAATAGACTGAAACTGGTACTTTAGAAACGGGTACTTTAGAAATGGGATTTCTTCCTTTCTTTGCTTCTTCCTGGAAATATTCTATCCTAGCCCTAGCTGCTTCTTCCTTTATTTGCTTCTCTTTTTCTAGTACCCTCTCCTCTTCGTTTCACTCGAGCACCTGAGGGAAGGGACCTTGGGCTTTATGCTACAAGGTCTTCAAACCTTGGGAAAACAGGTAGAGTAAGCTGCTAGCTGCAGAAAGTGAAATTGGAGATGCCACAGACCTAGGTCAAGGTGCCCTAGGGTTTTGAATCCTAGGTTTTTATAAAATAGTGGAGTAAGCTCTAAAATACTTCCAATTTGCTAGGTTTTCTCGCTATATGAGCTCTCACTTTCAACAATCTCAATCTCGCTGGTAAAACAGGATAGTAAGCTTTTCCATACGGCTAGCTCTAGAGAGTTCAATTCGATATCTTGCTCCTTAGGTCTGCGAACCTTGGTCAATCCCTTATTCTTGATAGCGATAGGACAAAAACGCCTTAGCAGGAAGAACTGCCCTGCCACTCGCTCACTTGCTTGCCTAAGCTCGCTTCGTTACTTGAAGACTTTCTCTGCTCCCAAGGTCAAGATTCCCTAGTGCTACCTCCCTAGTGCTACCTCCCTTGTTCTCGCATTCCTTGCTTTCTTTCATGCTTACACTTGAGAAACTTGCTTAGTTGCTTAGCTCTTACTTGCTTACTTGCAATAAACTCGATTTCATGTCATGCTTACTAAAGAAACTTCATTTCAATTTCATGCTTTCTTTTTACTCGAGTAACTAACTGTTTTCTTAACCTCAGCTAAAGCCCTAGGGTTTTCTAACCTTCTAACCTTTGTTTTCTCACCTTATCACCTTGGACAAGATTCCCAAGCTCACCTTTGTTTTTGTTTTGAAACCTATCTAAAATACTATCAATTTGCTAACTTTTAATACGACAAAGAAAATACGACCTAATAGACCTAATAGTAAGAGTAAGGTTTTCCATATGGCTCTACAAAGTGTTCAAATCAATATGCCGATGCCGGAAAGAGCTATTGTAGCCCATAAGGAGGGAGGGTTTTGACTCTATTCTTTCTCTTTCTCTTACTCTGCTAAAGAGCTTGGTAAATCCTCTGCAACAGCAGAAAGTTCAAATCGAGTCTACAAAGTCTTTCTATTCTTCCTTTCGAGAGATTGTATTTATTTGTTAGCCGAGAGTAAAACAAAGAGGGATTTATTACTCGAGAGCTATCTTGAGGGTTTGATTTCTCGAACGAAGTGAAGAGGGACGAAGAGCAAGGCCTCCGGACCTTGGGATTTCTTTCTAGCACTCGAGTAAAACAAACTTGATTTCATGCCATGCTTAATAAACTAAAGAAACAGGATTAGTTGCTTACTTTAGATTAGAAACTTGAGAAAAAGGATTTAATGATTAGTTTAGAACTTAAGAAACAGGTGCAACTGGTGCTTTAGAAACAGGATTAGCAGAAACAGGATTTCTAGTTGCTTAGCTTGATTTCACGCTTTCTTCAGAAACTGTATTTCATGCTTACTTGAGAAAGAAATACCTCTTTTCAGTATCTTTCACTCATTCCTCTTCGTTTCACTCGAGATAGAAATAACCTCTTAAAAAGAGCCCGGGAAATCCTCTTCGTTAGCTAGGGAATTCCTAGGTGAGGACACACTTGCTGCTTCGCTCCAAGGTTTAGCAACACTAGGTTCGCAGACCTCTGCTTTCTATTCCTCTTCTCTTCGTTCGAGATAATAACCTCTTAGACAGTCTAATCAAACTATTCTTTTGACTCTTCGACAGTAGAAGAAAACTCATCCTCTGCGTTTTACTCCCCATTACGAATAACTACTTTCTTTTCCTCTTTTGTTGAAAAACCAACCTTAGGGAAAACAGTAGAGTAAGCTTTACCATACGATACGGCTAGCTCTAACTTGTAACATTTGAGATGACGTTCCCTTGGTATTTGAGAAGGATAGTATGGTTTTCCACTAGGCTAGCATAAACTTTCCACATTTGAGATGCTATCTTAAGCTATAGCGAGAGTAGCTAAAAAGGAGGGATACGAAGAAACAAAACAAGCTACTTCTTATTCAATCGAGTTAGGGAAATCCTCTGCTTTCTTAACCTATGCTTTCTTTTCCTCATCAACAGTCGAAGAAAACAAAGAGCTATTTGAGAAACTGGATTTCTAGCTTTCTTGAGAAACTGGTACAAGAGAAACAGGTGCTTAATAAACTTTAGAAACTGGATTTATTAGTTTTAGTTGAGAAACTTAAGAAACTGAATTTCAATTTCAATTTAATGCTTTCTTTTTACTCGAGTTAGGGAAACCCTCTGCTACAGCTACAGTAGAAAGAACAAATAGTAAGGTTTTGGCCTAGGCTAGCTCTCACGTCTTTCTCTTCCTCTTCGTTTCACTCGAGATATATATAACCTATAAACTACTTAGTTCGAGTTCTATTCTGATCAAAATCCTCTTCTTTTCCTAGGTTTCTAAACACTAGGTCTAAGTCTAACGAACCAAAGAAAGGAAGCTAGTTTTCTCAACAAAACGCTTGATCTTCGAACCAAAGCCTATTAAGGAAGGTAGTTTTTGAAAGGAAGCTTGTTTGAAAGTCTATTGCTAAAGGAAGCTAGTTTTTCTCCTAGTTTGACTCCCAGTTTCTCTCTATTTCTGAAAGGTTTACTCCTTGTTTGACTCCTTGTTTCTCTCTATTTCTGAAAGTTTTGCTGTCGTCTCTCCTAAGATTCCCATCGACAAATTCACTAGCTTTTGCCCTATGCTAGCTCTAGAAAGTTCAATTTGAGATCTTGTTCCCTTGGTAAAACAGTAGAGTCAGATCCGAAATCATAGAAATTTGCTAACTTTTGCTAACTTTTAGAAATCAATATGCCACTCCACTCCCTTGGAATATAATCCCAAGTGTTGTTAAACCTTGGTCTTTATGCTACAAGGTTTTTAAACCTTGGTTCGAATACCTAGTGTTTTCTTTCCTTGGGAGGGGAACAACAGCTGGGCTGGAAACGGCTGCTAATACCTAATACCCCGTAGGCTGAGGAGCAAAAGGAGGAAGAGGAATCCGAGCTCGATGAGGGAGAGAGAGCTATTTCTATTTCTTGATTTAATGCTTGATTTAGAAACTGGATTTATTACTGAATTTGTTGAGAAACCAAGGTGAGGACACACTTGGGCATTTTGACCAAGGTTCGTTTAGACCTAGGTCTTCAATCCTTTATTTGCTTCTTTTGTTGAAAAACCTCTTCACTTCGTTCGAGCTAAAAGCATTCCAAGGACAAAGTGCCCCACCCAGGGAAAACCTATCTTTTCAGTCGAGTGCGTACATTCAATAAATGCGTTATTTCGAACGTTTACAGACCCAAGCAAGGGAATACCCTACTAAAGGTACTAAAATGGCGATACAGTACACTAAAATAGCCTTAGAGAAAGGATCCTTTGTTGACCACTGGTACAAGATCAGATGGTACAAGATCAGAAGATGAAGATCCGGAGTTAGTTGTCCTATCCCTAAGCAGAAAGCAAAATGGAGATGCAAAAAATGGAGATGCGCTATCTTGAGCTTAAGCTAGAGTAGCTGGTTTTTCCGAGAGACGAGAGATTTGTTTTCTTTGTTGATTTGATTTCTTTCTAATTTCTATGATTTCTTTTCTTTGTTGAGAAACGGGATTTCTTTACTTGATAAACAGGATTTCTAGCTTACTTTATTACTTTACTTGAGACTTACTTAATTACTTCAGAAACAGGCTTGTTTGAACTGCTTTTCCCTCCCCCTACTAGACAGGCGAATCAAACGAAGAAAGAGTAAGGAGCGAAGCTAAAAGTGTGTCCTCACCTCTCCTTTCACTCGAATAACTGAATTCTTTTCCTCTTCGTTTCACTTGAGCTCGGGAAATCCTCAAAGACAGTAGAAGAAAACTCAGAGAAAGGTTTCACTACCCTTTACTAATTAGTAATTAGGGGGCAGCTACGATCCCGTAAAGCTGTGCTGCTACGGCCTATCACTCAGTGCAACTACGCTTTCAAAATGTTGGTCTCAGTGGTCCCTTTACTAGTTATGGCAGCTATGACTTATCCGGCAAATCACGGGCATCCATAAAGCAGTGCAGCTACGACCGCTACTACGACCTATCCTGCTTGTTTACATACGATGAATCTCGTCAACAAGGTTGGTTGTTCCAAGCACTCTAAGACTCATTACTCCACAACACTAAGATAAGGCCGGCATTCCAGAGGTCGACTGAAAAGAAGAGAAATAGAGGTGCAAGGCTCCCGTCTTTCGCACTTCGGTAGAACCGCCAATCCAATCTATAACGGGCATTTGGACGAAGGGAAATGCATTCTAGCAG
>JAOWBG010077712.1:0-11411 GCA_028566255.1 Geranium maculatum
GAACCAAACTCTTAGACTCAAAGATTCCTATGAAATTTTTGGATTTTTTTCAAAAAATGTAATTAATTAAATTATTTTTAAGAAACAGGTTAATGTTAAAATTAATTATGATTAAATCAATTATACACCCTTGCTTTCTTTTCAAAATTTCAAAACAATGCCAACCCTTTCCCAAATTACTTTTCGGAAGAAATTTTATTTTTACTAATTTTAATTCCACTATTTTATTGATTTGGTATACAAAAAAAATCAAATCTAGGAGGAAAGAGGGCCGTCGAGTCTAGATTCGAACGTTTTTGTTGAGCAAAACAGATTCAACAATAAGAAGAATGATGATTTTGTTTTTTTTCATATTAGCTCCATATTATATCATAAATTTGATACGAACACGTTCGAAATCACGAAAATTGTAGCTCCATACGCAAAGATACGGCAAATATTCAAGTGACATAAAACTTGAAGATGAACCAGACCTGAGGTTGAAGACGATGTCATACAGTTGAATTTTTTGTTGTACACTTAAAGAATATATACTTACAAGTAAAGATCATATATAAAATACAGGCAACTCAGTGGTTGTGCTTGTATGAGATTGAACCTCGCTATGATTCTTAGAAAATATGAACTCATTCTCTTGAAATGACATTGTATCATGTTTTAAAGTTAATAATTATTATCAAAGCATATTGTTTAAGTATTGTCATCTGCTGTAGAAAAATTGGTATATGGAGGATGAGTAACATGTGTAAAACCGTCATTATTATTATTTGAAAATAAAAGCCATGCATTAAATGATCAACCATACATAAGTTTATTATAAAAGACGGAACATTCTCCCGTCAAAAATGCAACCAGTACTCGACAAACAAGCGAATCCCTGAAACGCTTAATAAACACAACTGAAATACCCAAACTAACCCTTAAAAGACATTTAATCGGTTGAACAAGCAAACCAAAAGGGGAAAGTAATTGCATAGACCTCGATATGGAGTGCACAACATAAAGCCGATCGGATTCAATCTGAAATTCTCCCGAACCCACCTCGCTGCCATGATATGAGAATGGTATATAATACACACACTGACACTGATGCCAAAATTTCCATTACGTAACAACATAATTATTCAGCAAACAAACCATATAGGGGAAAATACCGATAATGCCCTCTCACGATAATGCAATCCAATTTCTTCCACAGGTTTGAGCACAGTTATCAAAGTAATTACATATGAACAAGAAATGAGTGATGAATGATTGCCGATGATATTGAGGACCCGCCTTAGTTCACTGGCCCCTACAAACTCCCTTCCAAGTCTGAAAGCGGTTTTCAAAACCAATGTGAAATTAAGAGCACGTGACATTCGCACTCATGAGTGGCGTTGCATGAAAGATTCAATGTGATGTTGGTAAAATGTTGAATTAAAATAGAATTATCGTTAGATTAATTCATTTAATTTATTTATCGTCGCAACAAATCTTTTTCTTCTCTATAACTAATAGAAGTTACAAACGCTAAAAAAGTATTCGCAAAAATTCTCTTGCGATTGGTGTTACTCTCTTGGCATAGTCAAAGTTTGATTAACGTCAACCGTTGTATTCTGAGAGATAATTGTTCATACGGGACAATAACGCGTCTTAAGAAAACCGAATTAACTGGTTAGCGCAATCGTCGATTGAGCATCTCTTTTATATTTTCGTGTTGTAATTTGACCTATGTCTAACATTCATGAGAAGTGTTATTTATTCATGGGTTTGACTGATTCTAAATTAGTGACAGCCTGTTAATACTACTGCCTGTGCAAAAAGACAAAATTGCCCTCCCCCACTCCATTTGTTTTGTGGAGACGCGCGTTAGTGTGACGTGTCGCGCGCTGGTGTAATCTCATTAAATCAACGACCACAATTCAGGTTCAGACGGTTCGTACGGGAACCTTGGTTTGAATCTGATTTCACTTCTACACACACGTGCGCGCACGCACACACACACACACATACATCCTCCTCCCAAATGCCATCATGTCTTAAACACCATCTGTCTGTTAAAGAAGGTTGTTTGTGAACTCAAGCAAGCTTTGTGGGCATAGCTCTTGAAGTTTAGTGGGGAGATGACTGGTCTTGGTTTTGTCTCTAATCTTTATGATATTGTGTTTTTCATCAAAAAGACTACTAATGGGCACATTCTACTTCTCTTATGTGGGGATGATGTGATCATCCCGGGAGATGATAACTCATGTATCTTAAATCTCAAACGTTATTTCAACCAACAATTCGAGATGAAGAATTTTGGTACCCTTATCCATTTTCTCATATTGGAAATCTCTTCAGTGCCAAGTGGTTATTACCCGCCTTTAGCAAAATATGTGTATTATCTCATCTCTCGAGCAAGTTTGACATACTACAAGGTAGCTCCCACACTATTTGAGGCAAATGAGATACTTACTCCCTCATATGGGAAGCCTTTTTCAGGATGCTACTCTATATCAACAACCCTTTAAAATCCTTGTATATCTATGATGTGGCTGCATCAATTTATGTTTAATGGGATATTTTGATCCCACTAAAAGTTTATTTACCCTCTTGCATAGTATTTTTTCGATTTTAATGCCAGATATGTCTTCACGGTGTTTCGAGTGTGCATGTATAGGTTCAGGTAAAAAATGGGCTAAAGACAGAGCTTCCTGGGAGCCGAGCAGAAAAGAGACCATGTCACGGGCTTGACATCACAAAAAGCCAAGGCGTGTCATCTGGATACGTGGACTTGAAGACTAGAAGCAAAAGGTAGAAAAATTGAATAGAAATCAATAAACTAAATCCTAGACCAAAAGCTGAAACTTTCGCGTCACACAGATTTCTCATTCGAACTCTATTTCGGGCCTATAATATACCCCAAAAAATGAAATCCAAAGATCTACAACTTTGAAGAAGAACGTTTTGGTAAATTCCTACTTTTGGGTTATGTCACGGGCATGACATCAAGTCGTGACATGAACCTGTGACATCTTTTCTTCGCGCGCACAAAACTCAAGTCGGTAACCCATTCCACGCCCTGGCATGTCACGTCGTGCCATGGGTTTGGCCATTTCTATATAAATCACATAAATCACAAGTTTTGGAGATTCGACCAGTAAGGTTTCTTGGACATAGAGCTGCGATCTGAGACATTGAAAGGAGGTTCGAGGATTCGAGAGTAAATCGAGCACTCGTTGAAGATGGGTCGTGAGTAAAGGGATCGAAATAATCAAATATCAAGTCACGGTCGAAGAGAAATCACTGAAATTGACGAAATTTGACTCCACCAAATTAGGGTTTCGTCGTTTTTTTTTCCTTTTTCTCTTAAATTTTGAACTTGTAATAGAATACTATTTGACTTTTTCACCATGATTGTTGGCTAAACCCGATAATCATAGGTGCTAGGGTTTCAATACATGGACTTTGAGATTAATTCCTAAAGTTTTGATTTTTATGAATGTCTGCTTGTTAGTTCTGGTTTTATATGATTGTATGATTGTTTACGAGTGACTTATAGTCAATATGTTGTTATGATTATGATTTTGAGAGGATTATTGGATAACTGACAATTAGAATTACAGGGGATTTGATCTGGACTCTTATCCCATATTTATTGTTTGATTGTAGAGTCGGAGTATCACTACTTCGAGAGGATAGTTGGCACGTCGACTCTAAGCCAGTTCGAGAAGTAGAATCGGTATTTTTGCGGGCGTGGGATAATACTTTATTGCATAAAAATCGTTGCTTTGGTTGATTAATTGATAATTGCATGTGTTATCTAGCACCTATGGTGCCTCTCTTTACTTGATAATTTCGTTGATCAATCGCTCTTTACTTTAATCCCCTTATTACTTAATTAATTAAATCATCTATTCAAATTGTGTCTTTTACTTTCTGCATAGATAATCTGAACTGAATTGTGATTGACTCGTATTTGGTTCTTGTGGATTCGACCATGTTCTTACTAGGTTTTTATTACTTGTAACGACCGCGTGCACTTGCACGTAATTGTAAGCACGTGGATCACTGTCTACGGGCCCAACAATCTACCAACCTCACGCTTGATCATTGCCTACGTAGTTTGTATTGTCAGTTAATTCATGTGTGTGTCGCATACTACACACTATAAGGTCGTCTTTTGATTTCTGCTATATGTGCAGGGAATTTTGTCTCAAGGTTTACTCTTCTCTTGCGATGTGTCTCTGGTCTTATACGCCTCCTCGTATATTGATTGGGTCAGTGAGCCTATAGATCGGCGCTTAATTGCGGGCAATTATTTCTTTTTGCTGACTCTCATACTTCTTGGCAAAGTAAGAAATAGACAATTGCTGCACAATCAAGCACGAAGGCAAAATATTGAGTCCTTAATGATGTTACCTTTAAGCCTATTGATTACGATGGCTGCTACATGATAAGTGTCGTTCACAATTCTACTACTCCATTCATCGTGACAGTTAGAGTGTTATATAGATTACTTATAATTACATCGTATGTAAACACGCCAAGCATATAAAGAATGATCGTCATTTCGTCCGACATCATCTCACATAAAGAACTGTTACTCTCCACTCTTTCTCCTCTGGTGACCAGATTGCCGATATATTCATCAAGCCATTAATTTATGGATGGTTCGATAACTTAGTTCGCAAATATTATATGTCACCATCTTAAATTTGAAGGGGCTTAATGTATATTATGTATGGACTTGGGGTATGGCTCTTATTCGAACCCTTGTAAACACTAGTGTGTTATTCAGTGTAAATTGTATATCTAATTATTCAACATAACAGTAAATAGTATTCGAACATATAATAGATAAAAGAAGTCGATCATAATGTATGCGACTGTGTAGTAGATGACTTGCCCAAACATTCTAATCAGCCACCCCTCCTGGACCAACATGCACCAATTGGTACATTACATTACCTAGAGAAGAGGATGTGTTGATAATGATAACAATGTGTGTAGGCGGTAGGGTGGGCGGGCGGACCCTTCAAAATAATGGTATATCCCCAAGTGTGGGTCAGAGTCACCACACCAAATTTTGTCCTTATTTTAAGTTTCGTGTGCAGAAAACAAAAACTTGTAAATATTTCTCATTTATATCACAAACTTGATTGTACAAAATTATAACACCAAAAGATGGTTCCAAGCTCAAGAATCAACCGCCAAATCGTGCCCATGTCCATGGCCTCGTGCAGCTCATTGAAAGCCATGTCCATCTACTCAATTTAGTATACTCATCATTGCATGTCTGTCTGTATGAGGAGGACCCATCAAATTTAGCACACAAGACAAACAAATCCTGCATCATTTCCTTTGGCGTTAAATCAACAATTCTTAAAAGAAAAATAGTGATTACTTATGAGTATAAAAAAAATTATTGCTCTAGTATTTGTTGAAGTAATTTATTTTAATACTTTAATTAGCAACATAATATAATTTGGGTTCAAGGCATTTTCTATAAAGAATCGATCTTTATTTTATCACTTGGTCCAACAACATTTGATTGGTAGAGAGACTAAATGCAAGATTAAGAAAAACGAAATATTATTAAAAGAAATTAATTAACTATGTATGTAAATTTGGGCTCAAAACTTTATTCAAAAAGAATGAATCATTATATTTGCTATTGAACCTGACATAATTATGAGTAGAGAGATTCTCGAACGAACTATTTTAGAAAACTAAAAATCGTTAAGATATTTAGTAACAAATTCACTTCTAGACATGACAGTCTAACAATGTTTTGGACAAAGGATTCGTAAGATTCTTCAAAATAAAAAAAAAGGTAGACAATTGCTTCAATTATAATTTAGGTGCATACTTAAATCTCTAAAAAAAAATGGGGTCACTTTCGCATAATGAATATGATACATGAGCAGGGTTTGTTTTAGTTTGATTTCTATTCAGATTGACACTAATTTATAATTAGTTTGTTAAGAGGGAGTTATCACTTGGCCTTTCCATCTTTGACCCATCAGCATCATTACAGTTTTACTTTTTCTCTGTACCTCAGGGTTTAGGGTTTTGCTTCCAATTATCATCATTAGTCTCAATAAGTCTTAATTCATTATTTACACCATGTAAAATTCAACTTCTTGTACTGGTTCGTTGTTCCTATCATTAACTTCTTTTGTTCCCTTCTCTTTCAGATGAGTTGTGAGCTGCTGAACCTGAGATCAGCTTTGATCACTTGCTTCATTTCCACTTTCTAATTAAATTATTTCCACCCACCTTGTGTTTGATAGTGGGTCATCTTTTCTTCTTTTTTTTTAAAAAAAATTTTCTGGTCAATTGGGAGGTTTTGGTTACCTGATTTTTATGGGTATGTATATGGGTACTCATTTTCTTGATTGAAAATTGTCAATGCCAGCTTCTTGACCTCTTGTTCTCTTCTTCTTGTTGTGTTCATTGAACTCTAGCTCTCTGGGTATGCTATTTTATGTTGATTTTTGCTTCTGATCTCATATTGAGTGAATGAACTGTTCATCTGTCTAATTTCTCAGAATCTTCTTCTTTTGAGGGAAGATGCAGAAAAAAGGTGTGGGTATGAATTGCCAATGCTCTTCTTCTTGCCCCTCTCCTCGTGGCCTCAGTTCCAGAAGGTATTTTTCTGTTATTATTATTTTGCTGATGCTTGTTAGTGAATTTTGGTTCCATCAATACTTGACATGAATGATGGCTATTCTGGGTTTGTTGCAGCTTTACTGTTGACAATGAGCTGCTCAATATGTCTCCTACACTCTCTTCTTACCATTCTATGCCTGTATGTACTCTTTCTCAATGCTGCTAATACCCAACTGAGCAATTTCTGCATCTACTGCTCTTAAATATTAAGATTTTTGCTCCCAACTGCTTGAATTTAAGTGTATATTGTTAATCTGGACTCACCTATTAGCTCTAATATCAAATGGTACTATGATCTACATTGTGTGCAACATATTTAGGCTGGCTAGAAACTTAAATGTGTTCTTTTATCATATCATGTTCCGTGATTGTGCAGTTGGAGAGGGCATTGCATGATGAGGCTTCAATATGTTGGGACTCCGATAAGGGATTGGGTTCGATTTCCATGAACTCTGTTGCATCAAGTGTCAATCCAACAGCCAAGGTATTATTTGTGTTATGCACACCTCTGCCTTGCAATTTGGGCCATATTCATTCATTCATTGCCTCAAGTTTCTATGCACAGATAATTTATACCGAAATGATTCTTATAAACATGTATGAAAACTTTGTGAAGACCTCAAAAACATTGTGCCTTGCTTATATTCAACTTATGTGTTCTTATCATTTTTGGTTTTGTTTTTCAGTCCACTGCAGAACTGAGGAAAGAAATTTCCATACTCGAGGTTGAAATCATGCATTTGGAGAATCATCTCCTATCACTCTACCGTACAGCTTTTGAAGAGCGTCTACCTGTGCAATCAAACATCACGAGAACCCCTTTACATTCTAAGACAGTTCCATCGTCACCAACATCAGTGAATCGAACATCTCAGAAAATGGAGCCGTTCATGCAGAGAAGCAGTTCCTCTGATCCCTATCAATCTTCCCCGGCTAGACTTTCTTCAACGGTAATGGTAAGCACTCCTAAACTCCTAAAATGTTTCTCTACAAACTTGCATTAATTTTTGCAATTATGTGTGCCTGAATCTGTAAATCGCCATCATGGTATCAGAGAAATGCGAGTTCAGGTCAACGCAGCCTTGTAGATTACATTGGTTCATCCGAGTTAGCTGATGTCCTTAACACTCCAGATAGGCTTTCGGAGGAGATGGTTAGATGCATATCTTCTATATACTGCAAACTTGCGGACCCTTCTCATACCAGTGCTGGGTTGTTAGCTTCTCCTACATCTTCCGTATCTTCCTCGAGTATATTTTCTTCCCATAATCCTGGTGATAGCTGGAGTCCATATAGCAATGAAGATCCTACAGCGAATCATCGGTTTCAAGGGTTCAGAGAAGAGAATATTGAACGATATGGTTCAACAGTTGAAGTTGTCAAAATATGCTTAGATAACAACAGCTACAACTATGCTTCTACAATGCTGCAAAATTTCAGGTGCCTTACTATATCGCATGATATGAATGATCTGAACTCGCATTTCTCTGATACCATGATGTCTGTCATGTAGGGCAATGGTGGGTAGTCTAGAGAAGGTCGACCCAAGCAATCTGAAACGTGAACAGAAGCTGTCATTCTGGATCAACATTCACAATGCACTGATCATGCATGTATGTCCTCTTACCTTAACACAACTGTTATGATAACTGTGTACCAGCTATTGTTATTCACTCTAATATATGAGTCCCCTCCTTTTCAAGGTGGAGTGTTATTGTGTTTATAGTGAACTTGTTTGAGTTGTATTTGTCATTATTGGCTATGGTTGGATTTTATTTGCAGGCATATTTGGCTTATGGAACTCACAGTCGTGTTAAAAGCAGTACCATTTTAAAGGTACCCTTCAAAAAATAGCGTTCCACACATTTCAGTATATTTATGCTTCTGTCTGATTCTAAATCTTGTTTTTCTTTTCAGGCAGCATATAACGTTGGTGGACATTGCATAAATGCATGTGTAATACAAAGCTCCATCTTAGGAATTCGGTCACGTAACTCTGGAGCGGTATGCTTGTTACTTGAAAATTCCAAAATCAATACATATTCGTTCATAATACTTAATGCACTGTGAATGCAGTGGCTACAAACACTGTTGTCTCCAAAAAGGAGATTGAAGACAGGGAGCACCAGACACCCTTATGCCTTGGAATATCCAGAGCCGCTAGTTCATTTTGCACTTTGTGTGGGAGCTTACTCTGACCCACTGGTAATGCACAGCCCTTATTGTTGCTTAAGTTTATGTGGTCCGATCTGAATTTGGATGCACAACTTGTGAATGCAATGCAGGTTCGAGCTTACACAGCAAAAACTATATTCCAGGAACTGAAAGTGGCCAGGCAAGAATTCATCCAGGCCAACGTCTTCATCCACAGGCAGACAAAGGTTTTGCTCCCGAAACTGCTGGCCTACTTTGCCAAGGACATGTCGCTGACCATGCCAGAGCTGTTGGAGTTGGTGACTGGCTGTCTTGCTGAAGTTCAACAGAATGCCATCAGGAAATGCATAAGGGGAAGGCTCGACAAGTATGTTCATTGGCTGCCCCAAAACCAGAATTTCCGGTATGTAATCTACGGAGAGTTAGCCAATGGGATTCAAGTTGACTGATCATAATCTTGTCATTCTTGTGTGTAGTACTAGTGAGTGAAGTTGCATATTTGTTTTCCTCTTCCAACCAAATAAGGAGCATATTGTCAAGCTGTATAGAGCTGTTTGTGGTGATGAAAATAAACCAGCATTGTTCTCATAAATTTGAGTGGCGTTTTGACTTTGATTCTTACGTATCCATGCTATTTGTCACTCAGATCCGTCCCAAGAAAATGTAGAAAGCTACAGCGAAAACTTGCATTGCAAGTACATCCTTAAGGTGCAAGTTATATGCTATGTTAAAAGTAAAACCCTTGATATATAGCAATTAGTGTAGCTATCTAGCATTAGAAATTAAATTCATCCCGGATTGCATAAATTTTTCACATACTAACTAAACTATAATAACATCGATCCAAAAATAATTAATACTCCATAACAAGTATTACGGTTTACCAGTAAAGTTTACAGCTGCCTCTGAAGTTTGTATTTTCCACGCTGTTACTCTAGCTTGCATTTGTGAATGCACCGCTTGCAGACCAATACAGTTGCATAAACCAGTCCTATTAAAGTAACAAGGAACACTGCAACATTCCACAGTAAAAATGACGGTTAGGAAAGTGAACTAAAGAAGAACTTACTTGAAAATAATTAAATAGGTTTTAGAAGGGAATAAAATAATTATTTGCTAATGACAAGCAAATGGTAGAACACCAACAAAGGCTGGTCAACCTTAATCTCACAGTAGATGTTTTGTTTTAAACTTGTAATGCATAAACCTTTTTGAATGAGCTTTATATGTTTTGAAACATTTGATCACATCAAGGCGATAAGTAGACGAATTAGGATATGAGACGCGGGAAGATACTTGAACTGACATGCTTATTCCCCATAGAAACGGAATGCATTAAACAAATACGATGTGAGTATAAGAAATAACATACAAGCAAGGGCAGAATAGACGAGAATGGCCAGGCGATATCTGACAATCCATGGCAGAGCAACTTCGAGAGAACAGTGCCTCTGATGTCCTGCTTTGATAGAAGCGGCAGAGTTAGCATTCAGTGCTTGCAGTTCTGATAATGAAATATTTACACTTTCCACGGGGATTCCATTCACATTCCTCAATTCAATTCCAATAGACACTGGAGTTGAATCCCAATCAATCTCTATTGCTCCAAAATTCGGTTGTCCTGAAAAAACACAGGACATACTTTAACTTACAAAACATCAACCATACAACCCGTGAACAAGAAAGACACAGATACCAAACATACCATATGTGCAAGATCTGAATTTGCAATTTTGGTCCAAAACTCTCATGGTAGTGGGGATCCACCACAACAGAAATCTCACCATAAAATGAAAAGCAGCTGGAACTATGTTCTCAACAGATTGAGTTAGGCCACTCGAAGTTACATCATATAACGAATATCCAATGGCACAATCATAACGATTAATTTCTCCAAAGTGAACATCGCCGCTTATGAAGAAAATGCCATCTCTCTGCGCGTGACAGATGTAGAACAAGTTGAATTATGTCAAATCATCATTGCCAGAACCATATAGAAACAAAAGAACAAAATGAGAAGACAAATTGTTCTATATGCCACTTATATTGTATCAAGAAACATGAGGTCATAGCTAAAAGGTTATAATTGGAAATATGCAGCATGAGTAAAGATTAAGGACTATGACCTTTGTCTCGGCTATCAATTTAAAAAGGCGATCCCTTTCCTTAGGGAAGCGTCCCCATGACTCAGATCGGAACAATGGACCAGTGGTTGCTGAGATATTTGATATGACCTGATTTGCATGCAATTGAAGTCAAGAACAATGCCAGCATATCATAGAGTTACAGAAATTGTCTTGAGTTGGACGAAGTCATCAAAAAGGATTAATATGAGGTGGCTTAGCAATTGACCACCGGCATTGCTAGAAGTGAATTATTCACTAAGATGACCAAATTGGTTTTAGGTGAGTACAAAATCACAAAATTATATGCTTATCTCCATGCCACAGAAGTTTGGAAATTCTTAGAGATGTCTTTAGTGGCTTACGGAAGAAATGCAATTATGACCATCAGAAACAACAATGAGTCAACTAGTTATGACCACAGGAGTGGTGTTATTTAACTGGGAACATCAATTCAGGAAATATTATAAATTTACAATAGCAACAGTCTCATCA
>JAOWBG010078822.1:0-11399 GCA_028566255.1 Geranium maculatum
GTTCGGTGCTTAGTTCTGTTTGGTTGGTTAGAAAAAAAAGGTGGTTTGTTTTGTTTGTGTTGTGTTGTGTTTTTAAGATATGGAGCTGCTCTACACACTTTTTGGTTTAATTTAGAATCTGGAGGGCTGTGAATTTTGAGGAAAAGGTATTTTGTTGGTTTCAATTAGCATGCAAATTGATTTGGATATTAGGAGTGGGTCAAATAGTTCAGGGAATGGATTAAGATTGTCTGGTAAATGGCTTCATAGCTGTTTTATGCAAATTGATTGTTAGATTTTGGATTTTGGAAGTATTGTTCGTGTGTGTTGATTGTTTCTTAAAGCCTTTCTCTGTGCGTGTTGTTTTTGGGAAATGTATGTTTCTTTGCTTCTGCTGTGGGACTTATAGTTCATGGAAGATGTACTAGGAAAAACCCACCCTTGGTTAGAATATTTGAAATTTGATAATAGATCACAATGTACTTTTGAGATTGGTGATAAACTCAACAGGAACCATCTCAGGCAAGCCCTATTTCTTAATCACAATTCACGAGTGAAGCTACTTTTCATGAAAAAATGTAATTTCAACGATTCATCTCTCAGCTGTTAATGATGGGTCTTTATACTTCTCTCTTACAGTACATAGAGCAAAGAAATGTAGTTTCACAGTCCAGCCTGATCTAATATGGTTTCACTTATAATGTGTATCAACTTTGATACTTGTCTTAACTGCTCTATGTTTTAAACATGTACACGATTTTGTATTTGGAGTATATTAATTCACCGGCTTTAACTAAAATATATCTTGTTGTGTATTCTTTGAACAGCTCGGAAGCCTTCATTTGGGTCGAAATTTTGGATACTGAGATATGGTATATTTCTCTCTTATTCCAGTGATCTCGAGTCACATCTTTCATTTCTGAATTAAACAATATTTTTGTGCTTGATTGACCAACAGAAAATGAGTGGTGGTTGTGATTATTGGTTTTTGTATATGATAATATTGTATCGTTATCTTTGTTTTTCCTCTCCCCATGTATGTAGGATGGGAATGTTCCTAGTGGAGAGAATGACATTGACTGGAACACAGATGATGAGCTGGAAATTTCAAACTATCCCGTCTCGTCTTCTTCGAGCTTATCATTGCCTGGTGGAGAAGCTACTGTTGGGTCTTTGGAGGTAAACACTGTAGATCAAATCATTGTAGTATTTTCCCTTTTAAGGTCTTGGAATAACTTCAGTTTACTGCTCAAAAGATTATTAAAGGTAAAATTTTAGGTGAATAATGATAGTTGAAGATCATAAATTTATGTTGCTTATCAACCAAGATATACTTACGTTATCTTTAGTTTTTTTCCTTCCATTGGTCTTTATACACGAACGAGCATATGCTATATTTGTTATGGGCTAACAATTTAACCTAATGGTTCTTTCTGAAGGCAAGCTGCTTGGCAGGTCCCTCCAATACCATGGTTCGTGACTTCTTAGGGATGGGGTTTTCTCAGAAAATGATTTCCAGCGCAATTGAAGAAAATGGTAAATGATGTAGTTATCTTGATTTAAAGTGTATTGTTTAATCTTTTGCATTACACATCTAAAATTCTATTTCAATAACTTCCCAGGAGAAGGAGATGCTGATTCAATACTGAACACTCTCCTCACTTATCAGGTAAGTTCTTGCTCAGGTGCTTTCTTTTTTTCTTGCTAATGTCTTGGACTATGGGCAATGGGGGCTGGCGTGCTTTACTCTTCCCAGTAGTTTAGTGCATAACAGTAAGTTGGAATCAATGGTGAGATATTATATCTCTGAGATAAGTATGTGTTTTTATATAATGGCGAATGGGTAGTCATAAGTATATTTCCCTTGAAAGGTGGCTCATTGTGGGAATGAGGTTGGTTAAATACAATATGATGGTGTTAAATATCATTCCTTTGACCACTTGAATCAATCTCTGTAACTCTTGATTATATTTGCTCCATTGCTAAGCAAGTAATATCTGGAGAACTCATTTTTGCTGGACCTTTACAGGCTATTGAAAACTCTCCTGGTCAAAAGCAACCTATTGACCTTGACATACCAAAAAAACAGCAAACCGTTGATTCTGATGGTTGCTCTTCTGGCTATGACAGCTTTGTCGGGGATTTCTCAGATACAGACAGTTTTTCTGAGAATGAGGTAATAAACTTTTGCTACATTAATTGTTGATTACTTGATTGTAAGCATGAACCTTATATTTATATTACGAACCCACTACTTCCCTCCCTCTTACACCACTTGCTGTTTTGTCTCCGCAGCTGCAAATAATGTATTAATTTTGTTCCCTGCATGCAGGAGTTCCATGCAGCAGCAACTGATATTCATAAAATCAAAAAGGTAACTAGGTGTTCTTTTCTTGGATGGTTAACCTAGCAACTAAATTTTTGGATACTTAAAATTGGTAAAATGAAATGTTAATGTTGGCAATCAACCAAGCCAATTATTATTATTGGTAGTTACTATGTAGTAAAGTATCTCACAATTCTTTGAGGTTTTGATAGACAAAGTTCTAGACTCTATATCCAAATATATATCCTTGTAGACACCAGAAACCGTTGCCAAGTTTCAGGTCTTAACTTGTAACTTTATGACTGGCGTATGCCGGACGGCTAAAGCTGTAATTGCCTATCATTTACCATATTCAAGATCTCATTTCAATTTGCGTTTGTTTGTGAAAGTTGACATTCCTAATTGACATATTTTGCAGGAAATTATGGATATATCATCTGAAACAAATCATAATTTACTGTTTCTAGTGGATATGGAGTTCACACCGGAGGAGGCTGCAATTGCCATTCAGAGATGTGGTGCGTATACTATATGCTATGATAAGATGAATGCTTGTTTATTTGTGAAGATGAAGTATTTTTAACTATAATATAATTTTGGCATCCATCCAAAGACCTCTTAGTTCACTGATCTCTAGAGACAGAAGATTTGGAAATCATAACTCTTGTAATAGTCATAGTGAAGACAAGTGTTGTTTTACTATCAGATTTACAAAAAGAAATTTAGGGAAAGTGAGAGTGAGATAAGATAATAGACACATGAAAACAAATAGACATCCATACCTAGATTTTTCAATTTCTGGCTGATATGGCCAAATGCCGCTTGCTTATGGTAACCTCTTAAAATTTCAGGGCCATACTCATCTATAGACGAGTTAGTAGATTTTATAGGTGCTGCTCGAATGGCAAAGGCAGCAGATGCTCATTTCGTTGATCTACCCGAAGTAAAGGTAATATCTTGTCTCTTGCAAAATATTTTTATTAGAACATTCTTCTGATCTTTTCAATGATAAGGGGGGAGCTTTAACTATTGTTTCTATGTTCCTTCTGATTGACAGCCAACAGCATACCTCGGTTCCAAAAGAAGAAAACATCTCAACTATGATCTTTTGAAGAGGAAGAAGGCAAGGGGCTTGAATGAAGAAGATGAGACAATCCGTCTCCCAAATCCAATGATTGGTTTTGGGACCCCTGGTGAATTGTGCCCAACAGTTAACCGACCACTTCCAGAGGCAGCCATTGGACCCCCTTACTTCTATTACGAGAACGTGGCACTTGCTCCGAAAGGTGTCTGGAACACCATTTCACGATTCTTGTATGATGTTGAACCTGAGTTCGTGGATTCAAAATATTTCTGTGCTGCTGCAAGGAAGAGAGGTTATGTACACAATCTTCCGGTTGTAAATAGATATCCTCTTGTTCCACTCCCTCCTCGCACCATACACGATGCGCTGCCCATGACCAGAAAATGGTGGCCTTCTTGGGACACAAGAACAAAGTTAAATTGCTTACAGACTTGCATTGCGAGTGCCAAGCTCTCAGATAGGATCCGCAAGGCCCTTGAAGATTGGGACGGTGAACCTCCTCTGCATGTCCAAAAGTACGTGATGGATGAGTGCAGAAAATGGAATCTGGTGTGGGTGGGAAGGAATAAGGTTGCACCACTGGAGCCTGATGAAGTTGAGATGCTTCTGGGTTTCCCAAAGAACCACACAAGGGGAGGCGGTATTAGTAGAACCGATAGATACAAGTCTCTTGGCAACTCATTCCAGGTAACAATTTTGTCTTTTATTTTCCTTTTCTATTAAACAAGGTAACATTTTCATTTACTAGCAGGATATAGATTAAGCAAATGCAAAATGTAGATGAACCAGTTGACTTATATAATTTAGATTCACCAGTGACATATTAGCAGATGTAAAACTTTCTATCCATCAAATTGCTCATAGTATCCATGCATTTCAGGTCGACACAGTGGCTTACCATCTCTCGGTCTTGAAAGATATGTTCCCAGGAGGCATCAATATGCTCTCTCTCTTTTCCGGCATTGGTGGCGCGGAAGTTGCTCTTCACCGGCTCGGCATTCCCTTGAAGAACGTTGTGTCGGTAGAGATCTCAGAGGTGAACAGGAACATCGTCAGGAGTTGGTGGGAACAAACAAACCAGAAAGGGAACCTGATAGACATAGCAGACGTGCAGACGGTGAATGGAGACAGGTTGGAGCAGCTGATGAACTCGTTCGGGGGATTTGATCTTGTGGTTGGCGGGAGCCCGTGTAACAATCTCGCGGGTAGCAACCGGCACAGCAGAGACGGGCTGGAGGGTAAACAGTCTTCTCTGTTCTATGACTACTTCAGGATTCTGGACTTGGTTAAGTGTGTAGTGAATAGAGGTATATGATGTGTAGAGGAACATCATGCACAAGACACTTGTATCTAATTCAGATGTTTTGGGTCTTGTTGACCAATCTTTATGCTATGGTGACAATAGACTTCCTAGTTGCTCTTATGAACTGGATTTATGGTAGAATAAAAGCAACAAAATCATTACCAAATGAATGTTTTTTTGTCCTTGCCAAAGCATTTGCAGGCTTACATTTGATCTGATGGTCAAGATTCCCATGTCACCACTATATTCTATATGGATAAAAGATAATCTTGTATATGTCATGACGGTAAAAATGAATTTAATTTAAATGTGTCACGGGTTATAATAATGCCATACTTTTACATTAAACAATTTTAAGAAAATAATTGCTCGAAATTGATGTATCATTTCATCACGGTTAAACATTTTTAAATCAGAGAAGTTGCACTTGGCGTAGTGGTCCAAGTGAGCTCTCTTTGACATGTGCCTAAGGTTTGAGCCGATAACGTTCTCGTGAGGGAATTCGAGTTTGGTGTAGGTGCTTGAAATTGGTGACTAACATACTCGCTGTAAGGTCGAGTTCCCTTATGTTGATGCATATCCGACGAACGAGCTCCCTTGACCAAGATCCCTCTGACACTTCCTCCTCCTTTTATTGCCCATTGACAATGTGCATTTTGAACGGAGGTGGTGCCATCACCATTTCATAATCTTAATATTTAATTGTTATACTGTAAGAGTATTCTTGTGAGTTGCAATAATTTATAATATCGATTCTACTACTAAAATGATATTAAAGTAGTATAATTTTTAATTTTGACATCACTTACAATTATGAATCGTATATCTTTCGAGTGTTATTTTGTCGAGTTTTTTAAATAGAATCACCAAATATTTTTTTATGATGAATATTTATTCACCGGTTTGGATCTATCATTTTGTTGGTGATGGATTGTTTTGAATTATTCGAAGTAGACAAAATAAAAAACTTCCATTTCATATGAATTAAGCCAACTTTGTTTCATATCTATTTGGTTGACCACAGTCAAGGTCACACCTCAATTCCTAAACAAACCCAGCGCCATTTGCTATATAAATACCACTCTCTCCACAGTCACGCGCTTCGTGCCTCTCTCTCTGCGCTTCTCTTCCTCGGAAGCCATAGTCTCTGCTTGGCGGGAGGCGAAGAGACATTTCAGCAAGGCTAAGCGATCGGAGCTTTTCTACATTCAAACCTCCACCGGAGCGTCGCCGTCAGGTAGATTTCGATTCTCTGGACCCATTTTCACGTTTCATCGCATGTTTGGTTGTGTATGTGTTTTTTGTG
This sequence comes from Geranium maculatum, assembly GCA_028566255.1. Taxonomy (NCBI): domain Eukaryota; kingdom Viridiplantae; phylum Streptophyta; class Magnoliopsida; order Geraniales; family Geraniaceae; genus Geranium; species Geranium maculatum. The sequence goes on from JAOWBG010078822.1 coordinate 5,999, forward strand.
AGAAATGGGAGGCGAAGGACGAGAATGTGTCGTTGCTTGGTTGGGTTTGGACCTGGTAATCGATTTTGTGTTGTGTTGTTGGTGCGATGGTTTGGGTTTGATGATGGGGGCTTTAGGGTTTCTTAGTTGTCTGCTGGAAATGTTTGTGGGTTTGTGTTTTTGATTTTTTTGTAGCTGCATTGTTTGTTTTCATGGTGGATTTGTTGTTGTTTTGCATGATCTGAGATCTGATCATGCAATAAGGGTTTGTGTTGTTAAATATAGGTTGTTTCTGCTTTTGAGTTCAAGTCAGAGTTTTTACAAGCTGATTTTGTCCTGGGAGTTTATGTGATAGGGAAGGTGGGAATGAAAGGAAAGACTTTGGTCATTGTGATTTTCATGTATTGTGATTTGTGGGTTTTTACCAGAAACAGTAAACGATATTAATCCAAGTGATGTAACTCCTTTTTTTTTTAATTGTGTTAATGGTTGCTATCTTTTTGTGAAGAAAATAATGATTTTACATTGCCCAAATGATGTATTGCTATTATTGCGTTCACTTTTGATCTTGAAGTTTGTAATTAATTCTAATGGTTATGTTCGTTTTTTGTACTGATTCTAAATAATGATTCTAATGTTTTTTTTGCACGTTTCCTTAAAGAGAAGTAAGTAGTAACAGGTTGATATTCTTTACCATTTACATGAGTGCAGCTGAACCTTTCACTATGGCTTCTGCAACTGGTCCACGATATGCTCCAGAAGATCCCACTCTCCCAAAACCATGGAGAGGTCTTATTGATGGCAAAACAGGATACCTGTACTTCTGGAATCCGCAGACCAATGTCACTCAGTATCAGAGGCCTACAAGCTCTGTTGAGCCGGAAAAAGCTTTGCCTGTGCCGCCACTAAGTTCATCTGTTGAAGTTCGACCCCGTGGCAATAGTCCTGACAATGACAATCGTGAGCATGGAAGAGGTGGCGAGGATGAACCAAAATTTAAGGCGGAAACAGTAAGCCATCAGGTATGTGGTCCAGTTAAATTTACATACTCATACCAATGTCATCTGCCATGTTTAGGGGTGGTGTCTTTAGGTTATACCGTTATGGAATTGGTTGTCAGTTTTTGTGCATACTATTATTTCCTTTTCATGATGATTTAATGTATTGGACTATTTTTAATGAGTAACTGCATTGTTAGGGAGTCATTACTCATTACTGTACCTGTACCATATCGCGCTATGTGCTTTGTGTTGATGATCAATTTTATTTTCTCTATACCAGAGCGTGAAAGCTGCAACAGATCATTCTCAGAGTGTGGTGAATAAGACAGTCAGTGATGGGGATGGAAGATCTGCTCGAGAGAGTGGCTCATTAGGTGCTGGAAGTGGGTTGTCTGCTGATGCTTATCGTCGTAAACATGAAATAACTGTTACCGTGAGTATCAGCGAGTCTCTATTATGCTGGTTATCTATCCAATACTTGTTCACTCAGTGCTCTAACTTTTACCATATTTTCTGTGAATATCAATTTACAAACGGGCTGGTTGACATTTTTCGTTCTCTCTGTAATCTCAATGTTTCAATCAGATAACTAATATTTTTTACTATAATTTGTTATTTATACTTCTAGATTGATGTTTCATTAAGTTCTCACAGTTTGTAAAGTATTTTAGCTTTTAATGATTTTTATCAGGGGAATGAAGTGCCCCCACCTTTTACATCATTTCAAGAAACTGGCTTTCCTTCAGAAATTCTAAGAGAGGTATGACTTTCTACTTATCAGTGTATGGTACCATCCTTATGCAATCCAGGTGGTTTATAGTTTTTGTAATTTTGCATAATGTGAAAGTTTCATGTGCATAGTGTTGTGATCTGGAGGTCCAATGTTGAGATTGACTCATTTAATTGATAATACCATCTGCACTTTTTTGTCGCAGGTACGATATTTGCTCCCGGACGGAGTTAATGTCGTACGCTGTGCTGCCCTATCTGAGGCCTGAATGAAATGTGGAGTGCCTTTTTACATTGGACATAATTTTTTGAAAAGGGCTCCTGAATCACCTAAGTTTGTGGTCGGGATGCTAATGGTTATTATTCAGTTTGTCACCCGGTCCAAACAGAAGGGATTCTTTTGTTCAACTTGCTTCGGCAAGTGTTGCCTTCTCCTGGGCAGGATGTTTTGCTTCTTCTGGCTATTGCCACTCCTCATAAGCTCAAAATGAAATTCAACCAGAAAAGTTGAAGCCAGTACCTCTGCTTATGGGGCATTGTTGGATTTTTTCTGCCTTTTCAGGTACTAAGTGCTGGGTTTGCTGCTCCAACAGCCATACAGGCACAGTCATGGCCAATTATGCTCCAAAATCGGGATGTTGTGGCTGTTGCTAAAACAGGCTCAGGAAAGACTTTGGGTTACTTGATGCCTGGATTTGTTCATCTAAGGCAGAGACGTAATAACCCCCAGATAGGTCCAACTATTCTGGTGTTGTCACCGACAAGGGAATTAGCAACACAGATTCAAGCTGAAGCTTCCAAGTTTGGGAAGGCAGCAAGAATTTCTTGCACGGTATGGCTTTTCAACTGTGAATCTGCTACCATGCCATTATACTGGTTGATTTCCACCTGGTCTATAAATTTTATTCGATATTTTGCTATCATACTAATTGTCTAGGTTTAGTTTACAAGTGAAAAACAATTATTAATATCCAGTTAACAGATAATATACTACCCACATGGATGTTTAAAGAGGAAATTAGGCGTGCGTGTTACAGTAGGCATACATTTTAATGCTGCTGATAAAGGTCTATATTCTGTTATTATGCGTGAAGTGTTTGTATGGAGGAGCACCAAAGGGTCCCCAGCTGAGGGATCTCGAAAGAGGAGCTGAAATTGTTGTTGCCACTCCTGGTCGCCTTAATGATATTCTTCAGATGAGGAAGGTCAATCTAGGTCAGGTTTCTTATCTTGTGCTTGATGAGGCTGACCGCATGCTGGACATGGGATTCGAACCCCAAATACGGAAGATTGTGAGTGAGGTGCCTGCTCGTCGCCAGACCCTCATGTTCACTGCAACATGGCCAAAAGAAGTTCGGAAAATTGCAGCAGATCTACTTAACAATCCTGTCCAGGTTAACATTGGCAATGTCGATGAGCTTGTTGCAAACAAATCCATTACACAGGTATTGTGCCAGCAGTTGAGCATCGTGGTTAATATTTACGGTGGATACCTAAAATGTGTTACTGTATTGTAGATTGTTGAAACAGTGGCACCCATGCAGAAACAAAGACGCCTTGAGCAGATATTGCGGTCCCAAGAACCTGGATCAAGGATCATCATTTTCTGTTCAACTAAAAAGATGTGTGATATACTTGCCCGCAATCTTACCAACACATTCGGAGCTGCTGCAATTCATGGAGACAAATCTCAAGATGAGAGGGATCATGTGCTGAGTCAATTCCGCACGGGAAGGACTCCAGTTCTTGTAGCCACTGACGTTGCAGCTCGAGGACTAGATGTGAAAGACATCAGGTAGGAAACTCTGATTTCATTTATTTTTCAGTTGATTGTATTTTTGCTCAAGCAATTGAAACTTTCCATCTTTTGGTCATCACATTTTAGATGGGTTACTCTAGGCAGTCAATTGGTCTGATGCCTATCTACTGTCCCTCCCATCCCAAAATTAGTGTCTCGTTGGCTATTTTCTAACAAGCAAAGTATTTAACATTGATTTACTTTCCATCCTTTGTCCCCATGTACTAGTTGGCGTAACTTATTTCTGGAGGGAGATTATTGGTTCTTGCTTAACTAAACAGCTAAACTGGAAAGTGAACACATTGTGGAATGTTGAACTTTGGAAAGTAGGATGTTTATTTGTGTTGAGAGAATATTATATCGTTTCAGTTGTTTTTTAAACTATATTCTCTATATACGTTTTTGCAAGTGTAATGTATCAGTAATACCAGCATACACAAGGTTTGAACCCAAGACTTAAGATAAAGGGTATCTAGTACTTGGCCATATAGGCATCATTAGTGACATTCGATGCTATGATTTTGTGAGTCTTGTATTGACAATTCTAATACAAGTATTTTCTCCCCCTTTTAAATGGTGTATCAGTAGTTTCAATAATAAGCAAAAGGAAATAGTATCTAACAATTGCATATATTGCCGTGCGTGACAGGGTGGTCATCAACTTTGATTTCCCTACCGGAATAGAGGACTATGTCCACAGGATTGGGAGGACCGGAAGGGCGGGTGCAACCGGGTTGGCCTATACATTTCTTGGGGAACAAGATGCAAAACATGCTTCAAACCTTGTCAAGATTTTAGAAGGGGCAAATCAGCAAGTCCCTCCTGAAGTACGTGAGCTGGCTTCTCGTGGAGGGACGGGCGGCGGCTTCAGACGCTGGGGTTCTGATTCTGGTGGGGGCCGTGGGCGTAGTAGTGATTTTGGAGGCTACAGTGGTGGTTCTGATTCTGGTGGTCGTGGCCGTAGTGACTTTGGAGGTGGTGGAAGGAGCGGTGGAGGGAATAGTTGGTCTTCTTCCTTTGGAGGCAACAGGTATGACTGAATACTCAAAACAAGTTCTGTATCAATATTTGATATTGGGAAGTTTATCATCAACATTCATGTATATCTATATATTTGATATTGGGAAGTTTGAAGTTTTGTTTTCGAAGACCATCACTCTGATGCATTATTACATATTATGCAGTGATCGTGGTCGTAGTCCTAGTCCTAAGGGTGGTTCAGGTTGGAGCAGTCTGAACTGTGATCGCGATCGCAACTTAGACAGGCATGATTCGCAGCCAGTGCGCAGTTTTCACCAGGCAATGATGGATCGAGGTACGTAGACATGATGCACGATGATTTCTTAGCATGAAAATATATAGTCGGTGATCATCGTTTCGTCTTTAAGCAGGTTCTTGAAGTACAGTCGTGTCGAGTAGGTGAAGAAGAAACTGATTTGCAGTATAGTAGATCTAACGGCAAGTCTAATACAAGTTTTGAAAACATCTTTTTTGGTTCAGTGAGTATATCACTAAACAGTTGTTTTTTGTTGTAATGCTTTGTGACATACTCAAGATCACACTGTTAATATAACTCCACCTTTTGTCGCTGCTGCACAAACTGGCTGTTGCTGGAAATGGTTAGGCTTATGGGTTTTTTATGAATGAAGAATGTTTTGCTACAATTAGGAATGTAAATGAGTTGTTTGCGTTAAATATTTAGTTTAAGCTTATCATATTTGAGTTTAAAGTTGAGCCAGCTTAACAAATGAGTTTTTTTACGAAAGGAAACCGAAACTGATATATTAATGGTAATCTGCAAAAGTGGCTTCCATAAAATCGGGTGGGATAGACCCCTTACCCATATTCTAATCAGGTCAAATAAGTGAGCTTCTGGCCAAAACATGAGTCACTC
>JAOWBG010079933.1:0-11380 GCA_028566255.1 Geranium maculatum
CAAATGGTGCAGTTTTAGCTATAGTTAAGGGATAGCTATTCATGCAACTATGACTCTGGAAGTATCTGCAACTTTCATTCTTCTGATATCTAGTTATTCTTCCTTTTCAGCATTTCAAGCTTCTACTCTCATCAACAGATCCTGAGATACTTATAGCTACATTAGAGACACTTTGTGCTCTGGTTAAAATAAACCCCTCTAAGTTGCATGGAGGTGGAAAGTTGATTGGATGTGGCTCCGTGAACAACTATCTTCTATCCTTAGCACAAGGATGGGGGAGCAAGGAAGAGGGCCTGGGCTTATATTCATGCGTTACGGCAAATGAGAGAACCCAAGATGAAGGTCTTTCTTTGTTTCCATCCAATGCAGAAAATGACTGTGACAAGTCTCGGTGCAGGATTGGTTCAACCCTTTACTTTGAGCTGCATAGGCGTAATGGCCAAGCGGAGAATAGTGCAATTGCAAATTCTTCTAGTTCAAGCGTTATCCACATTCCAGATCTGCATATGCAGAAGGATGATGATTTGTCGCTGATGAAACAGTGCATCAATCAATACAGCGTACCTCTGGACCTTAGGTTTTCGTTGCTCACTAGAATCAGATACGCACATGCTTTCCGTTCTCAAAGGATATGCAGGCTGTACAGTAGGATTTGTCTTCTTGCATTCATTGTGCTTGTTCAATCTAGTGATGCTAATGATGAACTGTTGTCCTTCTTTGCCAATGAACCTGAATATGCAAATGAGTTAATAAGGATTGTCCGATCAGAAGAAACTGTTCCCGGGAGCATCAGGACACTCGCAATGCTTGCCTTGGGTGCTCAGTTGGCTGCTTATACTTCTTCTCACGAGCGGGCGCGAATATTGAGTGGATCTAGTAACAGTTTTGCTGGTGGGAACCGCGTAATTCTTCTTAATGTGCTCCAGAGGGCCATTCTGTCACTGAATTCTTCCAATGATCCATCATCAGTTTCTTTTGTGGAAGCACTTCTTCAGTTCTATTTACTCCATATTGTTTCCACCTCAGCTGCTGGGAGTAATCTTAGAGGGTCAGGAATGGTCCCCACATTCTTACCTCTTTTGGAGGATTCTGATCCTATGCATATGCGCCTTGTATGCTTTGCTGTGAAAACACTACAGAAGCTTATGGACTACAGTAGTTCTGCTGTGTCTACATTTAAAGAGTTGGGGGGAGTAGAGCTCTTAGCCCATAGACTGCAGATAGAAGTAGACAGACTTATTGGTTTGGCAGAAAATGACAATTCAATGGTAGTTGGCGAGTGCTCAAAATACGGCGGTGATCAATTGTACACTCAAAAGAGGCTCATCAAGGTTTTACTGAAGGCCCTTGGGTCTGCTACATATTCCCCTGCTAGCACTGCCAGATCCCAGAGTTCTCATGATAGTGATCTGCCAGCTACACTCAAACAAATATTTTGGAATGTTGATAAATTTGGAGGGGACATATATAACTCAGCTGTGACTGTTATGAGTGAAACCATCCACAAGGATCCAACCTGTTTTACCTTGTTGCATGAGATGGGTCTTCCAGCTGCATTTTTATCCTCTGTGTCAGCTGGAATACGTCCTTCTTCCAAGGCTCTTACATGTGTTCCCAATGGTTTAGGTGCCATATGTCTCAATGCCAAAGGTTTAGAGGCTGTGAAAGAAACTTCAGCATTGCGGTTTCTCGTGGAAATCTTCACAAGCAAGAAATATATTGTATCAATGAATGAAGCCATTGTTCCTCTGGCAAATGCAGTTGAAGAACTTTTGCGGCATGTATCTTCATTGAGGAGTACTGGCGTGGATATAATCATTGAAATTATTGATAAACTCACTTCTTGTGAAAACAATAGTACAGGATCATCTGGCAAAGTTAGTGGGAGTACTGGAATGGAAATGGATTCTGAAGAGACAGAAACTGAAGAAACAAGCTGTTTGGTTGGTGCAGGAGATTCAGCTGCAGGAGTCAGTAATGATCATTTCATTCAACTATGCGTTTTTCATTTGATGGTCTTGGTTCACAGAACAATGGAAAATTCAGAAACTTGCAGGCTATTTGTAGAGAAATCAGGCATTGAAGCCTTACTGAAGCTTTTATTACGGTCTAGTATTGCACAGTCAACTGAGGGGATGTCTATTGCTTTACATAGCACCATGGTTTTTAAGGGTTTTACACAACATCATTCTGCTCCATTAGCACGTGCTTTCTGTTCATCTCTTGGGGATCATTTGAAGAAAGTACTGGATGGGTTTAATCTGGTCTCTGGATCTTTTATGTTGGATCCAAGGGGTACACTAGATAACAGCATCTTTTCTCCACTCTTTCTTGTTGAGTTTCTTTTATTTCTTGCTGCTTCAAAAGACAACCGTTGGGTCACTGCATTGCTAACAGAATTTGGAAATGATAGCAAGAATGTTCTGGAGGATATTGGACGTGTTCATCGGGAAGTTCTATGGCAGATAGCTGTCCTTGAGGATGCCAATATTGAAATTGAGGATAATCCTGGAGGTACTGTCTCTGAGTCACAACAGTCTGAACCAAATGCAAATGAAACTGAAGAGCAACGATTCAATTCTCTAAGACAGATGCTTGATCCATTGTTGAGGAGGAGAACATCTGGATTTGGCATCGAATCCCAATTTTTTGACCTCATTAACTTGTACCGTGATCTTGGTCGTGCTACAGGATTTCAATCTAGACTTGGTGCTGATGGTCACCCTAATCTGCGTATTGGAGCAGGTAATCAATTGCATCTGTCTGGCTCTCCTGATGCTTCCGAGTCTTCTAATAAGAAGGAAAGTGATAAGCAGAGGTCCTACTATACTTCCTGCTGTGACATGGTGAGGTCGTTATCTTTTCACATTACCCATTTGTTCCAGGAGTTGGGGAAGGTAATGTTGCTTCCCGCTCGTCGGCGAGATGATGCAATGAATATGACCCCTGCTTCGAAATCAGTGGCTTCTACTTTTGCTTCCATTGCTTTGGATCACATGAATTTTGGGGATCATGCAAACCCTTCTGGGTCGGAGGCATCCATATCAACTAAGTGCCGCTACTTCGGTAAGGTTATTGATTTCATTGACGGCATTCTGTTGGACCGGCCAGATTCTTGTAATCCTGTTATTGTAAATTGCTTATATGGACATGGAGTAGTTCAATCAGTTCTGACCACATTTGAAGCTACCAGCCAGTTGCTATTTACTATTAATAGGGCTCCTGCATCACCTATGGACACAGATGACGGGAATCTGAAGCAGAATGAAAAAGAGGATTCAGATTATTCATGGATTTATGGCCCATTAGCTAGCTATGGCAAACTTATGGATCACCTGGTTACATCATCTTTTATTCTATCTCCTTTTACAAAGCACTTGCTTACACAGCCTCTGACAAATGAAGCTGTTCCTTCTCCAAGGGACGCTGAGACATTTGTGAAGACCCTCCAGTCCATGGTGCTCAAGGCAGTACTTCCTGTTTGGACTCATCAACAGTTCATCAGTTGCTCATATGAGTTCATTACTTCAGTCATTTCTATCATTAGGCACATCTATTCTGGGGTGGAAGTAAAAGATGTTAGCAGCAATACAAATGCTCGTGTTACTGGCCCTCCTCCCAATGAAACAACCATATCAACCATTATAGAAATGGGTTTCTCTCGGTCTAGAGCAGAACAAGCCCTGAGGCAAGTTGGCTCAAACAGTGTGGAGTTAGCAATGGAGTGGTTGTTTTCCCATCCAGAGGAAGTCCAAGAAGAAGATGATGATGATGAACTTGCTCGAGCACTTGCCATGTCTCTCAGAAGCTCCGAATCTGAAATGAAGGATGAGGCTGCAAATGACGGTGGTCAACTTCTTGAAGAGGAGATGGTGCAACTTCCTCCTGTTGAAGAGTTGTTGTCAACGTGTGCTAAGCTTTTACAGATGAAGCAAACTCTAGCTTTTCCAGTTAGGGGGCTTCTTGTAATGCTATGCTCCCAAAATGATGGTCAATATAGGTCTACCGTTATATCCTTCATAGTTGAGCGAATAAAGGATTGCAGTTCAATTTCAGACAGTGGGAATAGTGCTTTGCTATTTTCTCTTTTTCACGTTCTTGCTTTAATTCTTCAAGAAGATGCAGCGGCTCGAGAAATCGCCTCTAAGAATGGTTTGATAAAAGTTGCCTCAGATTTACTTCTGCAATGGCATCCATCTTCACTGGACAAGGATGAATGCCAAGTTCCAAAGTGGGTAGCAACAGCTTTTCTTGCTATTGACCGTCTATTACAGGCAGATAAAAAGTTGAATTCTGAGATAGTAGAGCAGCTGAAGAGGTCTGATGTTTGTCGCCAGGAAACATCTGTTACTATTGAGGAGGATAAGCAAAACAAGACGCAGTCTGAATTGGGAATATCTCCTGTCCATATAGACATACATGAGGAGAAGAGGCTTATTGAGATTGCTTGTAACTGTATGAGGAATCAGCTTCCATCCGAAACTATGCATGCAGTTGTTCAGCTGTGTGCTACGTTGACTAAATCTCATTCTGTAGCAGTAAGATTTCTTGATTCTGGGGGATTGAGTTTACTGCTTTCTTTACCCACTAGGAGCCTTTTTCCCGGGTTTGATAATTTTACTGCTACTATTATTCGTCATATCCTTGAAGATCCCCAAACTCTCCAGCAAGCAATGGAAACTGAGATACGGCATAGCCTTGTAACTATTGCCAACAGGCAATCAAATGGAAGGGTCACCCCTCGTAACTTTTTATTGAACTTAAGTTCTGTCATTTCACGGGATCCAGTGATTTTCATGCAAGCTGCTCACTCTGTGTGCCAAGTTGAGATGGTCGGTGAAAGGCCATATGTTATCTTGCTGAAGGACCGTGAGAAAGATAAAAGCAAAGAGAAGGAGAAAGAGAAATCACAATTAACTGATGGGAAGGTTGCTCTCGGCAATATGAACTCGGTCTCCCCTGGGAATGGCCATGGAAAGTCTACTGATCCAAACTCCAAGAGTGTAAAAGCTCATCGGAAATCTTGTCAGAGCTTTGTAAATGTGATTGAGGTTCTGCTAGATTCAGTGTGTACTTTCAAACCTCCCTCGAAAGATGTCATTGTTTCAGGCGTGCCCTGTGATGCACAATCAGCAACTGACATGGACATTGATGTTTCTGCAATCAAGGGGAAAGGGAAAGCTGTTGTGTCTGTGTCTGAAGGAAAGGAAACCAGCAGTCAGGAAATTTCTGCATCACTTGCAAAGGTTGTACTTATTTTGAAGCTTTTGACAGAGATATTACTGATGTATTCCTCATCTGTTCATGTACTCCTTCGGAGAGACGTTGAGGTTGCAAACTCCAGGGGTCCTCATCAAAGAGGTATTGGTGGGATTTTTTACCATATCCTTCACAAGTTTATACCCTGTTCGCGAAATTCAAAGAAGGAAAAGAAAGCAGATAGTGATTGGATGCATAAGCTATCTACAAGAGCTAGTCAATTTTTGGTGGCATCTTGTGTTCGCTCTTCAGAGGCAAGAAGACGAGTTTTTACTGAGATAAGTTACATTTTTAATGATTTCGTGGATTCGTCTAATGGTGATAGACCAGCAGGAAATGACATACAAGCTTTTGTTGATATGCTTAATGACATACTGGCGGCTCGTACGCCTACTGGTTCATACATATCAGCTGAAGCTTCTGCCACTTTTGTAGATGTTGGGCTGGTTAGGTCATTAACTCAAACTCTTCAGGTATTGGACCTTGACCATGTTGACTCTCCCAAGGTTGTTACAGCTCTTATTAAGGCCCTGGAATTGGTCACCAAGGAACATGTGCAGTCTGCTGATTCTACTGGGAAGGTTGAGAGTTCATCAAAACCTCCCGATCACAGTCAACCTGAAAGAACAGAGGATGTAGAGGCATCTCAGTCCATGGAAATAGCTTCTCAATCCAATCATGATTCTGTGGGAGCTGAGAATGTTGAATCTCGTAACACTGTCCAAACTTATGGTGGCTCTGAGGCTGTTACAGATGATATGGAACATGATCAGGATTTTGATGGTGGTTTTGCCCCGGGTAATGAAGATGACTACATGCATGAGAGTTCTGAGGGAAATATGGGTCTTGAAAATGGCATTGATACTGTGGAAATACGATTTGAGATCCAGCCCCATGGGGAAGACAATATTGACGAAGATGATGATGAAGAGGAGATGTCTGGGGATGATGGGGACGATATAGATGAAGATGATGAAGAAGAAGAAGATGAGGACGATGAGGGGCATAATGATGATTTGGAAGAGGATGAAGTTCACCACCTGCCTCATCCTGACACGGATCAAGATGAGCATGAGATTGATGATGACGAGTTCGATGAGGAAGTACTGGAAGAAGAAGATGACGACGAGGACGATGATGAGGATGGAGTTATACTTAGACTGGAGGAGGGAATCAATGGAATAAATGTATTTGACCATATTGAGGTTTTCAGTAGAGATCACGGTTTTCCCAATGATGCTCTTCATGTGATGCCAGTAGAGGTTTTTGGTTCTAGACGTCAAGGGCGTACTACTTCCATCTACAATCTATTAGGCAGAACTGCTGACATCACTGCATCCTCGCAGCATCCTCTCCTAGTGGGACCTTCCTCGATGCTGTCAACATCTCACAGACAGACTGGTAAGCTGATTCGAATAATAACTTTTTCTGAAGTTTTGCTTACCAATTGTATCTTCAACCCTTTTCCCTCCATGTTTGATTTTGTTATCTGTATCACGTGTCTCTTATGGTTACTGTTTCATTTTCCAGACAACAACCAGGATGTAGTTCTTTCAGATAGGAACTTGGAAAACTCCTCACGGTTGGAAACTGTATTTCGGTCACTTAGGAATGGACGTCATGGGCATCATCGCTTGAGCATGTGGATGGATGAAAACCAGCAAGTTAGTGGATCAAGTGCTGCAAGTGTTGTACCACAAGGACTTGAAGAACTGCTTGTTTCACAGCTAAGGCGACCAACCCCTGACAAACAGTCTGACCAAAATGCTACAACCTCAGATCCTCAGATCAATGGTGAAGCCAGTCAGGTACAAGAACCTGATACGAGGTCCGAGGTTTTCCCTGAAAACAACGTAAATAATGATTTTGGTAATATGCCCCCTATGCCGGCAGTGATAGATAACTCTAGTAACGCTCAGATTTCAGCAAGTGATACTTTGCAAGTAGCAGATATGTTGGGTACACGGTCACAATCTGTTGAAATGCAGTTTGAACACAATGAAGCAGCTGTTCGTGATGTTGAAGCAGTTAGTCAGGAAAGTGGTGGCAGTGGGGCAACTTTAGGGGAAAGTCTCCGGAGCCTTGATGTTGAAATCGGAAGTGCTGATGGTCATGATGATGGTGGAGATAGACATGGTTCTGCAGATAGAGCTCCTTTGGGGGACTCACAAGCAACCCGCTTGAGAAGAGCAAATGTCTCCTTTGGGAGTTCCACCCCAGTTGGTGGAAGAGATGTATCCCTTCATAGCGTGACTGAAGTTTCTGAAAATTCTAGCCGTGAAGCAGATCATGATGGTCCAGCAGAGGAGCAAAATAATAGTGATAGCGGTGCTGGGACAATAGATCCTGCATTTTTAGATGCTCTTCCTGATGAGTTACGAGCAGAGGTTCTTTCGGCTCAACAGGCTCAAGTGCCTCAGCCTTCAAATACTGAGCCTCAAAATGCTGGAGATATTGATCCAGAATTTCTAGCTGCTCTTCCCCCAGATATACGGGCTGAAGTTTTGGCTCAGCAACAAGCACAAAGGCTGCATCAGTCTCAAGAATTGGAAGGTCAACCTGTAGAAATGGATGCTGTCTCAATTATCGCAACATTTCCTTCCGAATTGCGAGAAGAGGCAAGTTGGTTATGAAAATGTAGTTTGTTGAATGAAGTTGAATTTGATTGCATGTCTCTAATCTGCGTTATTTATTTATCCTCAGGTTCTCTTAACATCTTCTGATGCTATCCTGGCCAATCTCACACCAGCTCTTGTTGCTGAGGCACACATGTTGAGAGAGAGATTGGCTCATCGCTACAATAATCGTGCTCTATTTGGCATGCATCCTAGGAGTCGTAGGGGTGAGGCTTCAAGGCGGGGGGATGATATTGGATCAAGTCTGGAACGAGCAGGGGGAAATGTTGCTTCACGCAGGTCTTTTGGTGCCAAACTAATCGAAGCTGATGGGGCTCCTTTGGTTGATACAGATGCTCTGCAAGCCATGATTAGATTGCTTCGCATAGTTCAGGTAAACCTTTTACGCCGTGTGTATACATACTTTCTGAAATGTTCTCATGACTTAATACATATTTGGTTGTGATTTTACAGCCAGTGTATAAAGGTCAGCTGCAGAGGCTCTTGTTGAATTTATGTGCTCATGGCGAAACTCGAACTGCTCTTGTAAAAATTCTCATGGACATGCTGATGCATGACATAAGGAAACCCGTTAATCGGTCCAATGCTGTTGAGCAGTCATATCGACTTTATGCTTGTCAGAGTAACGTGATGTATTCTCGTCCACAGTCTTTTGATGGTAATATGTCCTATTCGTTCTTCATTGTCTTTAATCAGCAAATACATTTGAATTATGAACTAGTCAGTCTATACTAAGATTGTATTTGGTGTTCTGGCTGGCTTTATTTCTTGTCGGTTCTGGGGAGTTGCTGCTCTGTGCACTCAAAAACCCCATGGACTTCTTTTACTATGATTTGAAAATATTTTTTATCTCCGATTATCGTTTTCTTCCCCCAAGCACATACTGCTATGATAGTAACCCCGTAAGGTTATATGAGTACATGTCCTTTTATAATGGTTATTACTTTGGATTAGCTTCTAAGTTTTAATTCTAAATTATTGCCACTTTGAACTTAACTCGGAAAATAATGCAATATTGAACACCGTAATTGACTTCGGCAGTAGCAAATGGCTTTGCTATCGTGTTCTTATATATTTTTATTTTGTAGGTGTCCCTCCGTTGGTGTCACGCCGTGTTCTTGAAACTCTTACTTATTTGGCTCGAAATCATCCTTATGTGGCAAGGATTTTGCTGCAGAATAGGCTGTTGCATCCTGCCCAAGAGGATTTAGCTAATATTAGTCAGGCTCGGGGTAAGGCAGTATTGGCTATTGAAGAGGATAAAATGAGCATAAATGACCAGGATGAATATGTATCTGTTGCGTTGCTCCTTAGTCTCTTGAATCAACCTCTGTATTTGAGGAGCATAGCCCATCTTGAACAGGTGCTCTGCCGTTTATCAATTTATATTTGTCATTGTTTATTCTATTTTACTATTAGAGTGCTAACGGTGAACTTTTTCAGCTGCTTACCTTATTGGAAGTTATCATTGATAACGCTGAAAGCAAATCGAGTGTGGCTGACAAATCCGCTGTACCTGCTATCACTGAACAACCATCAGATCCTCAAATTCCCACAATGGAAGCTGATGTAAATGTTCAACCTGATGCCATTGCTTCTGGTGTTGGTTCTGCATCATCTAGTGGCACAGATTCTAAAACTTCTGATGTAAGAGCTGAATGTGACGTGGAGAGCATATTGTTGAGTCTACCACAGTCAGAACTCCGACTTCTTTGTTCAGTGCTTGCTCGTGAAGGGTATGATGAGCTTCCTTTATACCCTATATTTCTGTTTGCAATTTTTAGGTCACAAATGCCTGCCATCATTAATTTGTTTGTCAGTTGATATTATTTGTCTTTTAATATGTTGAATCTAATCTTGTGATTCTTTTCCTATATATTTCTTGGTGTTGTACTTGTCATTGTGAATGCTGGTTAGGAATGGGATTAATTTTCTTTCCATCTGCATTTTACATTGGTAATGGTGTGACATCCTTCTAATATTCAGTATTAGGTCATACAATCCCATACTCTTTTTCTACACCTTTATTAGGTTCAGTTCCTTTTAGATTGCTATGTATTCAGGTATTTGAATGTGTTCTTTCTGAATTAAAGAACAAATTATGTGAAATTACTTCCTTTTCCCAGTAGCAAATAGCTGATCAACCATGCTTTTATCTATTGTTTCTTATGATTGTTTAGTCAAGATTTATTGTTCTTTTGTTTCTCTTGATATGTGGTTGGTCTGATTTGCTACATTATTCGTCCAGTTTGTCAGATACTGCATATGCTCTGGTAGCCGAGGTGATGAAAAAGTTGGTAGCGATTGCCCCTGCTCATTGCCACCTCTTCATAACCGAGCTGTCAGCTGCTGTTCAGAGTTTAACTAAATCTGCCATGGATGAGTTGCACATGTTTTGTGAAGCTATGCAAGCACTCCTCAGCATGACATCTTCGGATGGTGCTGCAATTTTAAGGGTTCTCCAGGCTTTAAGTTCTCTTGTTGGATCTATGATTGATAGAGAGAAGGAACAAAATATTCCTCCTGAAAAGGGTTACACTGTTGCTCTATCACAGGTGGTGAACATCAACGCTGCTTTAGAGCCTTTATGGTTGGAGCTAAGCACTTGCATAAGCAAAATAGAGAGTTATTCTGATTCCGTGCCAGATATGTCAGCTCCATCAACATCTTCCATGTCCAAGCCATCTGGTGTAATTTCTCCACTTCCTCCGGGCACTCAGAATATCTTGCCATACATAGAATCCTTCTTTGTGATGTGTGAGAAGTTACATCCTTCTCAGCCTGGTTCTGGCCATGACTTTGGTACTGTTGGGGTTTCTGAGGCAGAAGAGGCCGGCACTTCTACCGGGCACAAAACGTCAGGGTTTGTATCGAGAGTCGATGAGAAGCAGATTGCTTTTGTCAAGTTTTCTGATAGGCACAGGAAGCTGTTAAACGCTTTTATCCGTCAAAATCCTGGATTGCTCGAGAAATCTTTCTCACTCATGCTGAAGGTTCCACGGTTTATTGATTTTGACAACAAGCGTTCTCACTTTAGATCGAAAGTCAAGCATCAGCATGATCACCATCACAATCCTCTCAGAATTTCGGTAAGAAGAGCGTACATTCTTGAGGATTCATACAACCAACTGCGCATGCGATCCGCCCAAGATTTGAAGGGGAGGCTGACTGTCCAATTTCAAGGAGAGGAAGGTATTGACGCGGGAGGACTTACGAGGGAATGGTATCAGTTGCTATCCAGAGTGATATTCGACAAGGGAGCATTGTTATTCACAACAGTAGGAAATGACTTGACATTCCAACCGAACCCCAACTCAGTTTACCAGACTGAACATCTTTCATACTTCAAGTTTGTTGGGCGAGTTGTGAGTACCGATTTTTGTTGGCTTGTTTCATTGTGTTGTTATAGATGTTGTGCTTTTTTGCTCATTCCTCAAAACTTTTTCCAGGTTGGGAAAGCACTCTTTGATGGTCAACTTTTGGAT
>JAOWBG010081044.1:0-11379 GCA_028566255.1 Geranium maculatum
GTCTTACACAGAAAAAAATCAAAATCCACATTTTTTTCTGGGTGAGTGATCGATCCGAAACATGCGGAGTGTGACGTTAGCAATATCAGTCTCATCATCGTTATCGCCGACCTCCTCCATATCCAACACCACCTCCACAATTCTCCATTTCAAGAAATTTCCCTCTTCCTCTTCGAGGGTTTTGCGATCCACCAATGAACTCCACGATTCAGGTGCACCCTATTGCCCGATCCTTTGAATTTTCGATTTTATGTGGAATTCTGTCAAAAATCGTTTTTCTTTCTGTTGGGGAAAAGAAAGATCTGACTTTTATTGCCTAGTTGTTGGATTTAGATTGAGCTGGAATAGAGCTAGTGACTGTGATTTAGATGCTTGATGAGCTTAATTTCTGTTTTTCTCATTTTCGAGGTGAAATCTCTGGACTTTGTTTGGTTGTTGGGAATTTAGTGGCATATCGGAAGGTTAGAGTTAAACCCTTTTAATTTGATTGATGTTGATGAAGAAGATATCGCCCAAGAAGCTCTTAAGATTGAAACCTTTTCAATTTATTATTCACTTTTTGATCCCTAAAGTTAAGGCATGAATTAGCAAATACTCACCATTATAAAACTCACTATTTCTGGCCAACATAATTAACAATTTTGTCATAAATATATGGTCTATTCATTACAAAAAATCCATTCTTTTTTTAGTTTTCTATTAAATTTTATCCATATCAATTTAAATTAGAAAATATTTTGCTTACTTAATTTAATATATTTTATTCATTGTCTCCCCGATACAAAATCAAAATTTAGCCAAAATTTAAATAATAATTTTCTAAAATCCACAAGCTACAATAGGCCTAATAAATCCACATGATTGACCTACAAATTAGATCCAAGGGTTAGGGTTTAGGTCTCTATTGAATGCACAATCCTTCAATCACAATTCTCATGTTCAATCCATGTCAACTATTGATTGTCTCTTCTTCAAAAAAGTCTCACAATTTGATCAATTGCCATCTTCTGCATTTTCACACATTAAGAGCTTTCACAATAAAATCATGAAGGGAATGAGACATGAAGGGTAATTATGTCAATTTAATTTTACTAAAAACCTAACAAAGTCAACTTCAATTAGAGAGAGCCCACTAAGGCGAGATTGGTGTTGTTCAAAATAAAATTAGTCGCATAGGAAGTTCTGAATTTAAATCTCAGTCAGTCGATTTTTCAATCATTTCTAATAATGATATAACGATAAATATATATTTTTTAATTTAAAAGGGTTATAAAAATATCAGTTATAACGACGAATCATCAATTAATCTTCTATTAACTATTTTTTATTAGTTTTTATGATTGAAATCAGCTCGATTAGTATCTAACGTTTATTAAAACGCGTGAATTAATTATTATATTTATAGAAAGTGGAAAATGTGTCTTTCTTGAGTATCATTGTGACTTAGGGGACAGAAGAAACATAAGCTTTGATTTGAAGCATAGCTTTTCATTACAAAAATTCTTTTTTGCCTTTATTTGTATTATTACAAGAAAAGTGAAATAAAATAAAAGGAAATGAAAAATGTGGCCAATGAGAGCCGTTCTTGTGGGGCCCACCTGCGTACACCTGTACTCGGAGTTGGAAACTTCTACGCTTGACCGTACGATCAGTCTTCAACTCTGATCATTGATTCTAGATCGGATGGTCACGGTGGCCCCACCGCAGCAGCTTTATGGATAGGCAATTCACGTGCACCACGTGCCCAACACGTGGCGCGACATCTCTGTATTTCTAATTTAGTTCTGATTTATTTTTGCAAGAGAAAAAAAGAGGGGTGGGCTCTTACTGGTCTAGGGGCTCACTTGGTGGGCTGTGCTTGTTTGGGCCCGTTCGGCCCAGTAATAAGACCGGTTATAACTGGTATGAATTTGGGCCGGAACTGGAGGGAATTTAATTGGAGCAATTTTCTGATTAGTTGGTCTAAAAAAGAGTAAGTGTATATTTCTAGGAGACATGTTAATAGATATCTTATAAATATTCAAAACAATATCTTTTATGAGCTTATAGGTATTTTATTAGCAGTAAACTTTAAGTATTTTTTCGGGCGTCCAAATGACCTCCTAGGAATCCATCGAAAAATAAATCAGATTGAATGATTAATCAAAAATTAATCGGATAAGTCGGAAAATTTTTAGAACATTGATTTTTTTTCACATATCTTCAGAAAAATTTCGTTGTTATCATCGGTGTCCAGCAAAGCCAATCAATGCTCAACAACAATTGCTAAGAATGGAAAGTACTTCAACAAGGTAGTAAACAAAATGGTAGAGTGGGATGTGCCAATGTGGACAATATTGGTCTGAAAATCTCAGAAAACCTACACAACTAGTGAATCAGAAGGGAAAAAAACCTCAATATTTTCAAATGATGATCACATCTTCACATTCACTTTCACCAATGAGAAATATGATATAGATTAACCCATATATTAAACCATTTCTCCAATAAATTTCTGATAATCTGCAAATCAGTTTCAGCTAAGAAAACCCATATCTCTACCAATACTCCTACAAATTTCAGATAATCTGCAAATCAGTTTCCATATCACAAAAAAACATCATCTATAACCAAAATGACTATTCTACAGCTGCAAAGAATACGATAAGAACCCTAATGAACACTGGAAGGTAACAACTTATCTTTCGACTTCTCCTTCGCTTTCTCCTTCGATTTATCGTCTTTCTTGTCCTTCCTCCCCGCGAGGATCATCGAGATCTGCAGGCCTCTGCTGAACGCCTGGTTGAAAAGCAACCGCGCCTGGAACTCAGACACGAACGGGAACCACGACAGGATTGCTATTGGCATGAAGATTATGAGCCCCATTATGTACTCGTACGCTCTCGCCAGCTCCTTGATCGAATCCCAGAAACCGACTCCCTTGAAGCATGGCCGGCATGCCTGCCCAATCTGAGTGAACAGAAAAACAATGGTTCAGAGACCGTTTTGAAGGTTCTTAAGAGAGAACTACACAAAGTTGGAGCGTACCAGGAGAAGAGCCCAGCCGGTGGGCAGGAATGCGAGGAGGGCGGCGAACAAGTCTGATAGAGTGAGGCCACAAACGACGAATAGCACTGTCATGACTGACATGAAACCTAGGAAGAGAAGGGCTTTGAGGATCCTGAACATGAGCTGAAAGTCTGTACCAAATCTTCTTCTACCCATTGACACCATCTGAACATCATCACATAAGAGATATACAAGCAATTAGACATAACTATACAACATACAGTTTGAATCAGGGTAACGGCAAAAACTTGCAGGCAGTGTCTCATTTTTGCAAGGAGTCATCGTATACTGCGTTTATTGTAAAAACTTGCACATCCAATTTTTTGCAGTTTGTCAAACTCTGTCAAAACAGGCTGAAAATGGGCCACATGCTTTCAAAATGACATGATTACCCTTGAAATAAATAATAATAAAAAGAAACCCCAGAGGAAGAGTTCTTGAAATAATCCTCCCATTCCATTTTTTCTTTCAAAATGACATCATTTTTTATTTTTTATAACTTGAAGGGTATTTTCGTCTTTTCAATTCATTTTTAGCGGTGTTATACCTTTTTGTTACTCAAAACACATTTACTTCGTGTATGTAAAGTGCATATGCATACCTTCAGAACCAGAAGAACTGTGATCATGACTACCCAAGAAAGCCCGTAAACCTACGAAAACAGAAACAATAACATGTAACATAATTCAAGGTTGTAATATAATGCCACAAGAACATAGTATATGTATGTGAATCAATCATACCAGCATGGTCTTGTCATGATGAGCTATGTCAAGGTGATACACGATACCATACTGAAAAATGAAGAAACGAAACGAGAGGATTATCTCAAGGACTCGCCCTCTAGGGTTGGTGTGTTTCAGGTGTTCCTGTTCCTCGTCCCACCAAGATTCCCAGCTCCTGTCGGGTTGGATCCCAATCCCACCGCGGTTTCCCATCCATCTCTTCCAGTCCGTCCAATCATCAACAGTCTTTTGCCAGTCAAACCCAGATGGGTTGAACACAGCCGGAGCAAACAACCAGGAAGCAACAAGAAACCACATGGAAAAGGTGATGAAGAAGTAGAGGTTCGAGCTGCGATACGATTCCCCGTAAACCTCGTAAACAACCAATAATATCAAGAGCTCCAACCCCTTCACAAAGTGGCTGCGCGAGTACATTCTATAGTTATCAGCAAACTTTGCGTGAAAAAAGACGAATCCATGCCCGGTTGCCCGATATTTGGAGCCCCCGTGCAGGATTGTTCTTCCGAAGTAATGTGCCTTGGTTCCTAGCTGGAATGTGAAGAATACAGAGGCGAGCTGCAGTTGCATTATGATGAAATCGCCAAGGGCGGTGCGAAACCCTTTTTCCAAACCGATTTCCATAACCATGGGAAGTACTAGTAGCAAGCCTAGTTGAAAGAACGACTGAGTAGCCAAAGCCTCTTCGAGTGCTTTTGTCTGATTTATGCTTGGGCTCGAGAGAATCGTTTCCTCCAATCCGCTCATAACCATGTACAAGCGCCCATACAAGAACGCATATACTGTAAGAACGGTAACCTGGAAGATGAAAAAAACACGATTGAGAAATCAAGAGATAAGAAAAATGTGACACTTCTATTTTAATATGTAAGTAAAGAATATTGTTTTTGTTTAACTTGCCATGCTACTGAAATAGAAGCCAACTGTGGTAAAATAAAATGAGAGCATTCTGAAGAAGTCAAATCGGCGCCCAAGCCTATAAACATCGCGACTGAGCGTCTGCTCTCCATTTCCATTTGCGACTTTGGCCTCAAAGAGGGATATTTGATTCATTCCCACGTCTCGCCCCTTGCCCACTTGGATGTATTCGTGATGCGTTATAAATCCCCCTCGTAGAGTAGAATTGTACCCTGAAGATTAATATTAACACAGTTAACCATCAGAATGAACATATTCACAGGCGATTCCATGTTGAACAAAAATATTTACCTGCAAATATATCCTCGCTCAAGTTAATGATTTTTGAAGCTTTGCTTATGCCTCCCCTTGTCACGTGGAAGAGCCTGTCGAATATATCGGGATGACCATAATGGAACCGCACCCTGTGAAACGGTCGGAAAAGTTCACACATTATCATACGAAAAGAAAAGAAATAGTAAGCTTGAGTTTTATTACAAATTTACAATGAAATGTGATTCTTACCGAAGAGGATTTGCCAACATTCTTTGGCCAATAGTCACAAAACTAGTCTCTTGATTGGACATGAACCAAGCCAGTGATGAAACACTGTAAAATAGAACGGGAATAGAATTTAGTAACATACCACATAACAACCATTATTGCAATTAACCCTTCTTTGGGCAGGATTGTGTTCAGATCAAATATTAAGTTCAAAATTATATAATTCTGACCTTCCGGTAAATATATGCTCTCTTAGACCTAATATTGATGGCTTTCGCTGCCCGCGGCGACGCTTAATCAATTCCTCCAACACATTCCTCATCTTGAATGCTTCCTCAAAGTAATTATCCTGAAAATGACAGATAAGAGAACCAGGTGAGTATCTTTGGGAGAAGGTAACAGTTAAAACATTTAATTAGTTAAGTTCTCGTAGTTTCTTGGTGTTCTACCTGATTCATGTCTATGGTCTGCAGGGCTTCTCCGCGAGTAAAAACGATTGCATGATTTTGGTTTTCCGGTTTTCCTTCACCAATATCTGTTGGAGGACCAGGAAGCTTGATACGGTATATTTCCTACCAATTTAAGAAATAATCCTCACATGAGAAAATGTTATCAGCAAGACATCGCTTCAGAGCTATGCCTTTCTCATCTATTACTAACTTGCGTCAAATGAGTTGAACAACAATTTTACTAAATCATTTTGCGCGGACTAGCAGCCGTTGTTCTATACCTCGTCTAACTTATCCCCTCCTTTGACGAGAACAGAATAGTACACCTTGTGAGCTTTCCCATTGACCGACTCGTCTCTTTCGTCGATGTAAGCAACGCGAAGAGATGGGTTTCTGTAGAGGTTTTATGTAGTCAGAGAAAGTCAACAGTGTTGCCTATATAAAAAAAAAAGAACCAAATATGAGGGAAAGAGGAAAAAACTTACGTTAACATAAGGTTCAGAATATTAGTGTAAGAACTTCGGTCTTTGGGATCTTTTGATTGTTTCTGTGCACCGTAAACCTGACAAGAAACTACGTACGTGAACTTCAGGTCAACAAGAGCCTGCACATGATCGATTAAAGCCTTGTGATCTTCTTCGCTCAACTCCATACTCCTATGGCCGGTAAAATTAGCTGCAAAATTGAAGACAATACAAAGCATGAATATAAAACGTAGTACGTACATGTTGATTTAAACTATGGGATGCTCGGTTTTATGAATGAAAATACTCACCGTTAGTGTCTCCCGCATATTCCAGAAAGCATTGAAGTTCAATGGCCTGCTTGTAGTACATCATGCCTCTCACTGGAAGAATCGTACAAATAACAAGTCCTTTAGGAAATGTAAATAAAGTGTAGTGTAATATGGACTTGTAAATCAAAATCTATAGAGCGAACCGGTTCTAGCAAGCGTCTGCCCTCTGTAAGACACCCAGTGACGAACTAACTCTTGCTTTTCCTTCTCGCCATATCCAAATTTAGGATCATCTTTCCGCTTCTCAAAATTGTCCCACTCATCTGGTTGCAGCAGGGAGTTAAGTTAGTTCATTCTAAGCCCAACAATATTTGGATACTTCACAACAATAGATCTGAAACTCACCGGGATATATTTTCTGCAGGTAGAAGAGGGTCGATATCCCATCTTCATTTTCCTTATTCAGTTCTTCATCGGAATAAAGAACACTTTCCTTGTAATATGGAGTCAAAACACTAATCCAAACAGAAAAAAGAATTAAATTGAATGTTGCAGCAAGAAAATAATATTTTTATAGTGCATATTTTCAATTTGTGATTATTCAAAAGTTCTAAAATGAATGTTTAGTACAATGGCTGACCTAAAGGAGAGCATGTTCCGGACTCGTGGAGCGCCTGGCATGTTCATAAACAAAGAGTTCGCAAAGAAAGTGATTCTGCGCCGAGCCTCTAAATTCTGAGGCACATTGATGGCGGATTCCTTCACAGTTAGCAGCAAGCGTAGTCTCTCAACCTACGTAATGATGTGAAGGGAGTTTAGAACTATATATAGTTTTATAAACTTGTTAACGCGACAATGTTTGATCAGTACCTTCTCTCTCCAAGATATATTCTTTGTAAGAGGTATGTTTATCCTTTCAAACCTTTGTTCTTTCTTGGAACTGTGGCTATCATTCTGAACGTGGTAATTAGCTTTTTCCAGAATTCTACAGAAGAGAGGAAAATTCATAGCAAACACGATTAGGTACGGCTCAGTGCCAAAAAAACGAATCGTTGACATTCAGATTATTGTGAACTTACTCATGGCCATTAATCATAATATCCTGGATGATAATTTCCATGATATCCTGGAGGATGTTGATTATTTGGGACTTGTATATGTCATCGTTAACTTCCTCCAAATCAGTAAGCTGTCGATATATGAACTTTGGTACTCAGTACTAACTCGATGCCCATATGGCAAAAGTACTTAGAAGTAACCAATAACAGTAACAAAAAACACAAATAAACTGAGTTGATGTTGTTACCAATGTTTCGAGGAACTTCTCCAATTTAACGCTGAGTGATGGCATCTCGCTCATCCGGAATTCATCCAAAAACTGATGCTGATGTATGCTAATCTCTACTTCATGGCAGATCTGCCTCAATATCCTGTTTCACGAGAAAGACAACCCAACCGATAAAAAACCCGTTATCAAGAAACAATTGACAAACCCGTTAATATCGATGCTACTTCCTTACATTCTATCGGCTTCGTCTTCCAGAAGGCCGTAGATTATATCTCTGAGCGTTTCATAGCATTCGATGACGGCTGAATACATATATTCATTATTCCTGATCCTCCTAAATAGTTCATAATCCTCCTTCTTTTTAAAATCTTTTGCCATGTCCAATGCTATAGGGATCTATCGTGCGTCAAACAAAGAATTACAGTTGTATGAATAATCCCGACTGAACATTTTAACTAACATGGAATTCATACGACCATGAAAATCGTTTATACCTTACTGGCGAGCAAGAAAGGAGGCCACTGGACAACCGACATATCACTTGGAGAAAATGGTAAGAGCAGCAAATCCCGATCCCTGGACAATTGAAGCATCCAAGAAAAAAATAGTAATTAGAATGCCATGCATTTGATGCCACGTGAATTTTGAGTAGGAATCGAATCACAACCTATTGCTGATCAAATCCTCCTCTCGCATAGAATATATGAACTCATTCCACACCTGTGAAAAGTTGGCAATGTTCGTCCGTTCAATTGACTCCTCCTGCCAAGGTAAAATTTTCCATATCAGCCAAAAAACACAAAAAAGGAGAAAAAAACAGAAGAAAATCACCAAATCATGTTTGTATGAAGTTTGTCGGTTGACAATATATTTGAATATTTATACATTGAAATGAGGGTCTTCTCAAGAAAGAAAAAGTAATACCAAGTCTTTCCCCATGGCGTTCTTGTCTGATGGTGGCAAAAGACGACGACTAAAAGCTGAAGGCACAGAATCAAATCTGGACCGCAACATCCCAAGAGTTCGTATCTGAGAAAAGGCGGTAATGGAACGAAACCCATTATGCATCCATCAACAATTTGCAAGTATAGTCTCTCATATTACTCTTTTCTTTTATTTTACGAAGACACTTACCTCACCCAAATGGCTAAAGGCCCCATGAATACCGCCAAAAAGGGTAGAAAATATGGCATACCATATTTGTGTATCCGTGAAATAAACCTGTGGGCCAACAAAAATGAAGCACGATATGCATCAAATGTGAATACATCGTATGAACTGTTAAGTAAAGAATGAAGTTTGCAATTCTCTAATTTCCTTTGTCGGATGCTTACCAGGACGATTGGAGCCCATATAGCAATGACAACGCCCATATTTTGTGTCACTACAAGGGTTTCAAAAATGTGTCTCAGCGCAAAGCAAGATAGGAAGCAAAGACGGAAGTGAAAAGGGAAGAAGCGGAGAATTACTATTTGGAAAGAACTCGTGCCACTGGTAGTTGTCAACATGCATCTTCATGATCACCTTTGTCGGTCCAACTAATGGCAATATCTATTAACAACAACATATGTAAGTCGGAACTTTAAAATGACCAGTATTCAACATGTGATTAACATTGAAGAAGAATCACCTCTACATAGTAACTGAATGCTAGCTTGCTGATCATGAGCAAAATCCAAAACAGTGTGTATCTACAAATGTTCATATGAATTATGTTATTGAAATATGAACACCAAAAACCAAAAAGTTAACCTCATTTGCCAACTTAAGGAAATTTTAAGGATATCACGGTTTTCTTACTTTAGGAGTGAGAACATGTCCTCGTGCATGCCTCTTCCTAGATACAGTTTTGGCTGTGAAACGAGGTAAGAAAATAGTCAATGAAAAACTCAATCACGAATCACAAAGAAAATAGAGAGTAAGAGCATGTATGAGATAATATGGTCTAGTGCTAGAATTAGAAAGGTTGCTTGCCTGAGCCCACCACATAAGAAGAGTAATAATCCGCCAGTTTGATCTCTCCATTGTTCTCCGTAAAGGTGGAAGCAAAAACAGTAGGGCAGCCAAAATGTTGGGTATCATATAAATTGCAATAGCATAATTATAAAATAATTGGTTTTGCCATTCAGCATCCCATTGTTGGAAGAATTTTACAAGTCCAGTTGGGTTTCTCACAGAACTGGCATAACCTATCGGTAAAACCACAGCCCACATGGCAGCCACTGCAAATTTTAGAAAGTACCGCAGTATTTGTGTAAACTTTAAGCTCCTCCAAGCATTGAAGCTTAGAATTATATCCAAAGAAGCTGCGGGAAAATGGTAAGATAAGAAAGAGCATCACAAGTAGCAAAGGAGCGAGGATTATTTACTCTGTGATACTGGAAATAAAAGCTATTGATCTCCAAAAGCAAAAAGAACCCACAATCTAAATGACGAGTAGAAAAAAAGTCAACCACACATATCATTGTACCTTGCACAAAATTGAGAAAAGCGGAGGTAATGAATATGGTCAACACACTTTTGAAAACACTCTCGTCAAAAAAGGCAGCAATAGATCCAGAAGGACTCCATGCAACAATTATCATAGCCTTGTAAAGAGTAACAGATCACATCAGTTCTTGAGGAGAAAGATGAAACCTTAAGACACGCACACATTATTGACATCAAGGGTACCTGAAAAGCCAAGATAAAGAACATCCACAGCCGATCAAAGCTCCTGAAAAGGTGCAAAAAGGTGCGGACTTCAACAAAATTTGTTTTAGGCTTCCTCTTTCCAGAAACGACTTGATTGCTTCTCTGCAAAAAAAATCAAATCCAACAATAAAATTTTCAAGAAATACCTCAAATATAAAAGTAACTAAAAGCAAATAGATGAAACAAAATGTAATTGTTGATAAACTGTTCTCAAGAACCAATTGTTCAAAGATTCTGCCCCATATCAAGAGCACGTTAACAAGAACAGTTATATTTAAACCGGACAGAGTCAATAAATAACTACCGCATTTGGGGGTTGTGTCTCCTCGGTATGCACAAAAAAATCCGATTTAGGGTCCCATGGCCACCCTAGCTTATTACACTTGTCAGACCTGGAAAAAAAGGGCATACAATTCAGCTATATACAACACTAAGTATACTGATTGAATCAAGAAACACTCCGCTCATACTGACCAAAAATACTCATTAAGATCATCATAGTTTCTCCATCTCGAATGGCTCGCCTTTCCTCCTTTGTTTCTCCTAACTTCCTTTTTTACCAAATAAAAATCAATGAGCAGACGGAACTAGTGAGCGATAAGGAGTCATTAGAGACAGTATAATACTAGTTAGATTATATTTACCTTGCGAAGGACCTGGTAGATGGGTGTTATAACATCCCTCAAAAATGATTCTTCATCGCGTGCTGCTGTCTGGTAATCATCTCCACTAACAGGATGAACATTGCTAAATAAAATCCCGTACACCTCGTTTGACATCTGAATATAAATGGAAGAGTGAAATGGGTTATCCAGATACTATTTTGTAACCATGCCATGAGTTGTCACTAAATCATTAAGTTTGTGAATGAAAAAAATACCCTATGGAAAATGTAGCAGATGCATTCAGGCATAAACCGAATATTTGACGCCTCTCCCCATATGAGAAGATACAGAGCAATGTAAATAAGCTCTAATTGTTGTCTGTCAGAACCTTGGGGAAATCTGCAGAGCAAAAAAG